>VZSE01008173.1:308403-388614 GCA_013398275.1 Promerops cafer | reverse complement strand
AAAAAAAAAAAAAAACAACCCCCCCCCCCCTCAAAAAAAAAAAAAAAAAAAAAAAAAGAAGAATTTGAAAGTAAAAGTACTCAAGTGTCTTTAAAGAAAAATCTAAAACCCCAGTGCCAAATTTCAGTGTGAAATAGATTTTTATAAATTTTTATGGGAAAAGCCACCAACAAACATACCAACCAAAAACAAACCCCAAAACCTTCTAAAAACAGTTCTCACGGAAGTGAAAGTATTTTTCCATCTGCACCAGGGCATCATCACTTTGTGCCCCCATGAATTCAAGAAAAAATTTCCCTTTTTTTCATCATCACAAAGTATTGATAGTTGGAGTTGAACACTTCAGCTGGAGCTGTAGTATTAGGGCTTTCAGCAACACCCTGTACTGTTCTTTGTCATAAGAACAAATAAAATCAGGAGAAACACACATATCAGAGCAATCCTAGAGCTCTTCTGCTCTAGGCTTCAAAGGCTTCTTCCCTCTCCTACATACTCAAAGTCCATTTCAGGACTGTTGTCAAGGGGAATTTAAGGGACATGGCCACGCTTCCCTCAGAATCAGGACCATGAATAAGTTGGTTATCAGTTTATTTATACATTCCTGTCTTCTTACCCCTCCATTTCAGACACATACTTTGTGCTGCATCACCGTGACTTTTTTAAGAACTCACAAAAGGCAGCTACTTTAAATGATTTATTACAGCACAAGTACTTAAGCAAAATATTAAACTTTTAATCTTCAGCATTTGGTTGACAGTAGTTTGGCTGAAATGTCAATTAAACAAATTGCTTGAGTGTGTTTCCGAAGCTCTTAGTTCTCCAGAAAATGAAGTCAAAAACACTCCGAAGGCCAGAGCTGGCCCACAGGGACAGGTTAATATAATGGCGAAAAAAATCACATTTATGCTCTTCTAAGGTAAAATCTTCACATGGGTTAGTAATTGGCTATTTTTCTGCTGAGCTACTCCTAGCAGATCTTTGCGTAGCATTAGATTAGCGTGTTCTGTTTTTACAGTAGTTTATTCACCACTGCATCTTAAAAGCTTTTTGCAAATTAGTCAGTTATGTGGTGGCAAGTGAACATCAGATGAGCTCAGAGCAAGAACATCATGTAAAACAGCCAGTTTTATTTCTTTTTTATAGCTGTCACTTATCTTACGGGAAAACCTTAACACTCTCTTTAAACAGAAGAAACAGGTGTGGAGGTTTTCAGTTTCCTATTCCATTTACTAAGATATCATATCTCTATCTCTTTTCTTTATCATCCAGCAACACAATTCAGGGTCATGTGCTGCATAACTGACTAGATTTTTTTTCCTAAGTCAAAATGACCACAGGAAAACAAGGAGTTAAGAGTCCAGTATCATTTTAATACATGACAAAGTCAGACTTGTGGTTTTGGCAGATGCATAAATGAAAGTCTAATTGCATGAATCTTAAACGTCAAGCGGTACTCTTCAGATTGAGTCAGTGAAAAGACGTGGAAATCTTTCTTCTAGTATCTCTGAATTCAGTTCAAAGTACTGAGACTTTCAGAAGCATGGCACTGGCATTTTTTCTTGGCACTTTCCCGTTTCCTGCAGCATTCTTTACACTGTTTTTTTACCTATTTTGTACCATGCAGCAACAGTGTGGTGAGCTGCATGTTTGCATGCTATGAGGACTTCCTGGGTTGGAGCAGTCACCTCCTCTTACTCACTGTTACATTGCTCTTACAATCCTTTACATTGCTCCAGCTTCTTCTTCCCTTTCCCTTCATGCTGAAAGCAATACCATTTCCCTCTCATGAGAGTGCCTGACAGTAATATTCCTTACTGACTCCCTTTGGTGGTATAGGAATATGTCATCTATGAACAAGCCTAATGGACAGCAAAAAAACAATTTGAAAGGAGCTTCTTTGTAAGACTTCTTGACAAGCCTGGTGAAAGGTGGACTTTAAAAAAACCCAAAACTCCAAAACCACAACCTCTCCCTCAAAAGAAGAAGAAGAAGAAGAAGAAGAAGAAGAAGAAGAAGAAGAAGAAGAAGAAGAAGAAGAGGAAGAAAAATAACAATAATAATAATAATAATAATAATAGGTAAAGGACTGGCATATGAAAAGAGGTGTCATCACAGGTAGGAATACTTAATAAAATGGTCCAATATTTTAAAAAGTAAAATGAAATGAAATGAAATGAAATGAAATGAAATGAAATGAAATGAAATGAAATGAAATGAAATGAAACATAAATAACGTTGGAGCATCTCTGCTATGAGGAAAGGCTGAGGGAGCTGGGCCTTTTCAGAGTTGAGAAGAGATGACTAAGAAGGGACCTCACCAATGTGAGGGTGTCAGAGGATGGATCCAGGCTCTTTTTGGTGGTGCTTGGCAACAGGACAAGAGACAATGGGCAGAAACTGATGCACAGGAAGTTCCACCTGAGCATGAGGAAGAACTTCTTTACTGTGTGGGTTAGCAAGCACTGGAACAGATTGTCCAGAGAGGTTATGGAGTCTCGCTTGCTGGAGGTATTCAAGAATCATCTAGACACAATCCTGTGCCATAGGCTCTAGGACAACCTGACCCATTCTGTGAGTCAGTGATTCTGTGAAATACAGGATTCTTAGCGAGAGTGAACTGTTTGTTCTGAGAACTGCAGGGACTTAAGGAGGTTACAAGTCTCTCGAAAACGAATGTTTTAGGTGCTTAGCTTTGTGTTTGTAGCATGAAACTTTTGGGTCCTCAATATTATGTCCTCTTTCAACTTACTGGTTTATTTATAAAATAAACATAATAAACTGAAATAATAGCTAGGAAGAAACATGCAATAAATAGATTGTTGTTTCATAAAGAGATGTTTGACCATTGTTTTTAAGGAATGAAAGCATATGGTAAAGATCAGTCATTATTGCAAACAGCTGCACAGAATTTTAATTGACTCCTTGGGTATGATTTTCAGAAGGACCTGACTGTGCTCTAGTTTTTTCACTTCAAAAATAGAGGATTTATTAAAACATCTTCTCAAACAGCCTTTTTTCTGTTGTTATGTTGTTAGGTTATCCAGAAATCAGCTAAATTTCTTGCTTCATACATCTGTGTTCAAAGCAGCTCTGGTGCCATACCAGAGCATCTTATTTCTATTTCACTTCCTTTAGTGGAGTTTGAAAGCTGAGACTGTCAAAGCTGGTTGGTGTATAGCTACCATTTTGACACCAAACTACCCTGTGGTTCAAGATATGATAGTAGGCTTTGGAGATGATTCCTGCCTTAACAGAACCATCCTGAGACACTAGCATCTTTCAAAACTCTCAAGACTAACTTCCAAGACTATCCCATCTTTCAAAACTTTCAAAAAATAAGGTGATTAAATATTTCAGAACTGAATACTGAAGTTTTGCAAGGTATTTTCTATGTGTCTCCCAAATATTTCTACTTTGTCAAAAACAAAACCTTTAGAATCTGATCCTTAGAAACTACCACTATTCCTTCAGAGTCTTTGATGCCTTTCAATAGCCTTCTCTTCTTCAAAATTTAAAATCTATCTGAATTACTTTTCAAGTCCTAAGAGGGTAATGGGAAAGTAAATATATGCTGTCTACTCCAGTGTATATTAATTAACAATTTTAAAGAAAACTTCTATACTGATGGAATAGGGAAGTCATAGGACTGGGAGGGGAAGGAATAAGAAATCAGTTCAGAAACAATTCTGTGTTTTGACCTCTCTGAAGGATTCATTTAATCCTAAGTTACACTCCATGTTCTGCCTGTTTTCTTGTTCTTATGTAACTCTAATATTTTCCTCAGGAATTAATTTTCTTAATTTGAGGAACACTGAGTTAGTGCTTTGCTTTCCTCAACAAGTTTATAATGCTAACTGTTTTTCTCCGTTAATATGACTCTAAAATATGCATTTTTATTGCTGTTTTTATTGTTATTAATTGCAAGAGGCTATTTACAAAAACATTCTAGTATCAGATTCTCTTGAATTAGGGTAATAAGTAAGAAGAAATATATTTGTCATTTTGACAATACATGAAAGCTGAAGTACATACTCATCCACATGACTGACTTGACTCATCAAAATCAAAACACACCCTTTCTGTACAACTATCTTTAGCTCTCAACATGTGTTACTATAGAAATGGTATCCACGCTCATCTGTTCTTCTTTGGCAATTTTAAATCCCTTTAATTCATGGATTATTATAAGCTTCCAAGGGAGGTTAACCTCCTTTATCTCTAAAGATTTGAAAATCCCAAGGCAGCTAGACTGTCTTTTACTTACTGCTATAGTCACTGGGGTGCCTGACGCTGACTTTTGTGTTCATCCTGAAATTGTTTGGTTCAAACATAACAGTATAGAATTTATGAACATTATTAGCTATTTCTTGAGTGTTCAGCAGTGAACTTCTTTTCTTTCTTGGAAAGATAATGATAAACTACCTGGACACCTGCAGAATTTCATACCTGTTTTTCCAACAAGAATCAGCTTATACAGTCCCCTTAGGAACTGCAGATCAGCTTTCCCTGTGTAGCTTCTAAAGAGTAAGGCTGTAGCTTAAATCACAGTTCCTCCAACTGTGTTAAGCTAAAAAATTTATCTTTCCAGTATACATTTCTCATTGATAGGTATTTTAGGTTATCATAAGAACCAGTTTAAAAAGTGAAGCTGGGAGTAATATTAAACCAAGTGGAAATATTTTTTCATTTAAGCAAAGATGAAGGAAAAATATTTTGATTTTGTAGACTGCTGATTGCCTAGCATCTTCAAATGAAATAGCACTGTATTATTTGTTAAGTCTTAAGAAAATTGTATTTAATTTTCAGGCATTAAAAATCTCATTAAGCTCAAGTTATCATTGATAGTATAGCTCACACATTTAACAGTGGAAGAGATTATTATGGGAAGATTGCAACTCCCTTGGAAAGAATTCCTAAATCTGTCTGCTAATAAGCTAGACTGATAAAAAGACCAAAAAGAATACAGAATCTCAGAGAACAATACACTCTCTGATTAAGTTTGGATTTACAGCTACCCTGTGGAGTTTCTAATCAGAACACATTCAGGTTGCCCTTTATTTATAGTGTCATGTTTTCGAGCCCAAACGTAATTATTTTATTTTCTCCTTCTGTTACTTCATAATTTATTTTCTCCCCAGGATGATATGCCTAATATTCTTTAATAAAGTCAGCAGAAGATGTGAGGGCAGACCTTTAGATGCTGTGAATTTATTACCATCATCTTCTTACTCCTCATCAAGGAGCTGGCTTACTCCTATCTGACCTCATACTTTTTGCAGCCAGACACTACTTGGTGTGACCTGACTTAGCTTAATTGTAGTTGATGTGTTTTCCAAGATAGGCAGTTACTGTAATTTAACAGTGTAGTTTCTAGAAAATAGTATCTCTGGTGGAGACCATGTTTGGCCCAGAACGGCATTGGTACCGAAGCAAATAAATATTTTATGCTCTTAGTTGCTTAGGAAGCTCGGCTTTTTTAGTTTCTGAAGAAAAAAAAAGTGCTCTATCTAATTTCCTACCAAAATGGAAATCCATTTCCATGTATTTTTGAGTTGAAAAGTAAGCATTTGGACATTATTATTAACATAATCAACCAAATTTTATCTCCTTCTAAAATTAAGTTCTTCCAAAGCATACCACTTTCCCAGGGCAGGTCACTGCAGTCTTCAGTTTAGGGATCCTTTTCTGCCCCAAGTTGGAATAGGTGAAATTAAAGGGCATGACTAATTAATGCAGCAACTTCTACATAAAGCAATACATCGGACGTGCTTTGACTCTCTACTTTCTACTTTTTTTTATGTTTGTCACTTTTATCCTTTCAAGCCCACTAGCACTGCATATTTGAAGATCAGGAATATTTCAGAGTAAGGAGGACATCTCATAATATTTATTTGTCTATTTCTTTTAGGGTTTTTTTAATGTCATTTGAGGATGGTTCTTGTCGAGTGTTTCATCTGCCTGCTCTGAAGAGAGGTTCACTCCATATCCATTTTTGGAGGTCTCAGGTTCATACTAAGTGGTGTAATCCAAGCTGCAGGGTAGGGAATGAGCTGAAGTGTTTTCTGCACCCTACCTTGAGACATGGCTTTTTTATCTCTTGTGGACTGGATCTGGAAAAGGCTCAACTGCTGCCGCTTAGATCATCATCAGTTCTCTTGATGTGGTGTTTTCCTGAATCACAGATGCTTTTGAGAGAGAACTACTCAGATTTACTTTGCCTTAAACCTTGAAAGGTGATTTTATTCCTCCGTTTTTTTATTTTCTTTTTAACCTGGTTGTAAGAGAGAGAAAAACGAAATACAATTAGAAAAAACCAAAAAAATTTACATGACATAGAGAACAGAAAGGACATTGGGATAGCAGAAAATGGTAAGTATAATTATTTGCCATTGGTAGGAGCATCGGCTGATCAAGTGATATATGAATGTGCAGTGTTACCAGATGTAGTCCAGGCAGACTCAGGTGCACTATTTATAAAAGAGAGAGAGGGAGGAAACTACATTTGGCAGATGCTGCAAAGAAGTGAGAAGGTACAAAGAGAGATTCAGCATCAGATCCAAGCTGCTGTGCCCCAGGTTGAAATTCCCATGACTCAACCTGGTAAAGACAGAAAGTTTTCATCACAGTAAGACTCTAGAAGTCCTGAGGCATTTTACTGAAGGGGTTTGGAAAGTAGTAATTACATTTTAATTATATGTGAAGTTAATGCAGTGCAAGGACAAGTCTCAGTCCTGTATTTTGATATGCTAGTTGTGTTAGAACCAAGGCCTCTTCTTACTGAGCCATCCAAATGAACATTAACAAAGTCAACAGTATACACTTGTACACAGTCATCCAAAGTTTGAAGATTAAAATTATATCTGCTGAATTGATATGATTTTTGTTTAAACCAGAAAGAAAGCTTGAAACTGCATTTACCCATAGTTTGACTTTAATCTTTTATGGGCAGAACGAGCTGAGGGTGTAGCAGGTGCTTTGTTGTTGAGAAATTGTTTTCTTAATGTTTGCTATCTGTGAAGCTAGGTGCTAAGCCTGCTCGAAGCCTTGCTGAAGAGAAGTATATTGAAATTATTTAATTTAAAAATTTTATCAATATCATGATGGAAAATTGATTTCCTGTCTGAATAAAGGAACAAGAATGGCTACTTCTTTCCCTTTTTGTCATCTGTGCTGGTCTTTCGAAAGTCCAGCTCCTAGAGTCCATTACTGTAGTTCCCTGCTTTTATTTCCTTCTTTTTTTCAAAAATAACCTGTCCATATGTTTTGGGAGAAAAGCTTGACAATGTACATCTAAAGCTCAACAATATGTATCTTAAACTCTCTGTGCTTAGGAAAACAAAACAAATACATCCCACAACATGTTCCATGCCTTCAGACACTCTGATTACTCTCCACATCTCCACACAGACTGCCTCAACAACCCTGAGCCAGAGAAGCTGAAAGTGCCCCTGTACACAGCCAGGAAAAGAGAAGTCTGACTGCAATATGCAACACAGTGGCACAGCAACTTCTCAGAGCATGGAAGGACATTTGTCATAGCTAAACAAGTATTTTATATAAAAAATGAGCTATATTTTAATTTAGTGGGCTGATAGGGTGTTTTAAGCTAAGGACTTGACACAAAACAGAATCTCCCCATGCTCTACTTCTCTATGGATTTGAAAGGATCCTGCTGCTATTTTCCACCCTTGTTTTTCACCTCTTTGTGCTATTGCTGACATTTTTTTCACTGTTCATCTCTTTTCCATGCTTTTCTCTGCTTTTTCAAATCCTCTCAGTGAGATGCTTGCTGTCAGTTTTGTCTTCCCTTGTAGATCCTGCTATGTAGATGTCTTCTTCTCAAGCCCTCTTGTTTATAAAACAGTTCCAAGGGCTTTAAAACAGGCTAAGGGGAGAAGCAAGGTTTACCTGTTGGCAGCAATGACGCTACATGGGACAGCAAACTTGTCATTATTTATTAACTGATACTAAACTTTGTAAACTTCCCATGTCACATCTTTGCTTAGTCTCAGGAAACGTAATGTGACCCTGCAAGGCTTCTCTCTGCAGAAGCTCAGGAGTTGGTCAGAACTGGTGTATTAACCCCTGTTCAAACCTTGACATGTGCAAATTAAAATAGTGTAACACCTGGATACAAGACTACAGGGGCACATATACCTTTACAAAGCACTCCCTGCCCTTCTCTATGTTGGTCTCACACAGTCTGTCCCAAAACTCTTCGTATATCTTCCCTTGTAACAAGATTCCTCAGCACAGATGGGGGATGAAAAAAAAAAAAAAAATTAAAAAAAAGTAAACAGCTGGATATTTCTGGAGAAAACCAAACCAAACCAAAATGAAACAAAATACAACAAAACACACAGAAACCTGCCAATAACAACCAATTGTAGTATTGCTTATCCCTGTGAGAACCTTGCCCAAATAGATACAAGGAACCAGTTAAAAATTAATGTGTTTGGCAGAATAAACAGTAAGTAAAATACTGCTTTCATTAGTATAGTCAAAACTTTTGCTTGTAGGACAAAAATAATATTGTTTTTTAATAACCTCAGAATCTTATTTTGAAAGTGGCTATGTAACTGATTCTTGCTTCTCAAAGTAAAATCTATGTTCCGTAAGGGTTAATACTATTGTTTCAATAATAATAATAATAATAATAATAATAATAGCAACAGTAAAATTATCATAATAATCTTAAAAACAGCTCAAAAAAGCTTCTCTCCATCATGCTTAGGCTTCTGACATTGGATGTTCAGGGCAAATTTGAGATTACTCAGACTAGCAGAAGTTGTGTGTGAAAATTTTCTTTACTAATGCACAATGTTTTTGGACAGCATATCTGGATTTTTACTTTATCATTGGCAAAACAATTTGAACCAAATATATATTATATGCTTTTTTATCTGAAAATTATTTCATTCAGCTGCTGAGGGCAACAGGCAGGGATCTGCCCTCAGATCAATTCTGTCTGGTCATTGCTGAGGAGGATGAGGAATGTCCAGCAGCAAATGTATGCTGATGAGGTCTCTCCAAGTAGCCTTTTACATTTGCCACCAGTGGACACAAAATACAGGACTACACAGTTGCTGTGATTCAGAATGCATCTTCCATATTACATATTTGCTTTGTTAATATGGTAAGGACTAAATTTTCACTTTGAGATCCTCAAATGAAATTGTTAGTCTTAGTGTAACTGTCACCACCAGATGGTAGCGTTAAAGTCTTTTTTGGTATGTGAATATTTCAGAGTCTTTCCAAGGATTTTCAGTGTTTTTCCAAGGGGTTTCTTGTGTGTGTGTGTGTGTCTGTGTCTGTGTGTGTGTGTGTCTGTGTGTATGTGTGTGTGTTTTACAGAATACTTTTGCTTTGTTTAGCTGTAAATCACAGAAACAACCAAAGGAACTTTTGAAAATCTAGGCTATTGGGTTAAGAAACGTTAGTAACTAGTATTGTAGAGGTACTCAACTGTATGAATTCTAGTCCACAGCTGGGATGTACACCAGACATAAATAAAACTTTTCATGAAACATCCATTCTCCATGTTTGCTCTCCTACACAGTGGGCAGAACTATGAGACCTGCTAGTAGGGCAGCAGTAGGAAGTTGGGGGGCTTTCCCTGTATGCTTTTACTTTGTATTGTTTTCAAATTGTATTTTGTGACCTCATCTGTGCTCCTTGCAGAACACCTGCTGCAGCTGTGCTTCCTTTTCTACAGTGTAAATGTGTCTTTAGGGAATGATCATAACATCAGTTTCAACTTGTATTCTTGAAGTTAAAATCTTTGCTCCTGCATAGAGAAGGGGCCACTCTCTGCTAAAAAGACCCCTCAGTTATATGCTGATACATATTGTTGCTCTCCTACAGCCTGGGTTCCAGTAAGATTTGTATAGTGTCTTTAGGTACTTCAGCCATACATTTGCAACACAGGGATTTCCTTAATCTGCATTGTTTAGACTATAGGTTCTGAACATTTTAACAGTGCTATTTGGTATCCATTCCTCTACAGTGAACAGAGAATTCTGTAGAAGTGAAGGAATTATGTAAACCTGCTTTGAAATGCTCTAATCAATGCAATTAATTTCTTTTTCAAGTTAATGTTTTAGTTGAGGTTTTTGTTCTGTACCAATTGTAACCTTTCCATTGGCTGTAATGGCGTTAGAGGAAAGCCATGAAGCATCACCCATGAATTATGGCATTATCAATTTTAGGCATGTAAGTGGACAACATACATCAAGGCATTCCAGCTTGCAGTCACCTTTTTCCTCATGACATGGCAATGGTAGCTGTGAAGGAAAAGCATGGAGATGCCTTGATCCAGGGATGAGAACATCATGAAGCCCTGTTGACTTGAAGGAGTTGCTATGGTAGTGCTGCAGTCCCAGCTGTCTCACTAGATGTTTAAAGCCTGTTTCTCAGTCCTGCACACTCTCAAGTTTCAGAAGTACACATGCTAGCGCAGCTTTAAATAGGAAGGCTGTAAAGGGAAGGTGTCTTTCCTGTGATAGCTGAGTTGTCACAAAGATACATGTGCTCTTTTAAGTCCTAAAGTCATTTATACTCACATCAAAATCTCAACAAACCTTCGTATACCATTAGTGAAAAGACACTCTGGATAGGCTGCTGGGTTGTAAGGGTACTGAGCTATTAATAAAACAGATTTAGACAGAGAGAATCCAGGCCTTTTATGACTCTACATTTCAGAATTTCACACAGGAGTAGTGCTCACAGGACAACTAACAAGCTTCTTTCTTCCACTGATCACTTAGTTACTTTAAAGCTGTTTTTTTCATACATATCCTGGATCTCTAACACAGCTGTAAAATAATGTCTAAGCTGAAATACAGAATACAGGGAAGAAGACAGGGAGGGGATGATCATATGAGCCATCTTAAAGATCTCTGCTTTTTATATCTTGAAAAAATCATCAGTATTTTATACACTGCATCTGGAGATGTATTTTGCCCAGGTTTATATCTGTACTTTCACTGGAATCACTTGGGAAGTAAACTGGCTGAATCTGATCTTGCATTGCAAAATTATTTTTTCCAGGAAGCACAATATACTTAGGATATCCCCCATCTTTATAACCATTCTGATAAGTGCTTAGGATTGCTAAGGCAGGATTAATTTAGGAAAAAATCCGCTTTTTATTTCAGTAAGAATTCAATTCTCCAGATAACTATCAAAATCTCTTTTATATTCCCTTAGAAGGAGATGGAAAGAACAATAGAAAGTATTGTAGTTGAGTCAGGATATGCTTTTCTGCAGAGGCCTTGGGCTAGGTATTTACACTGGTTTTGGGGTGAAAATTTTTCCATGACAATTTTAGAGTCATCCCACAGCAGTTTTGAAGTCTATGCATGACTGTATTCTTGATTTGCTGCAAGGGTTTGCAAATAGGAGTGGAATAAGACAAGGTGACCTACCCACTCCTGCATTTTGTGAGCTTATTGCTGCCTCAGCACCAGGACCATTTTTTCACTAGAGTTGTGACTGGCTAGTCCTTAAATGAATGGATCAATAATTATCCCTTAAAATAAAAAGAAAAAAAACACCACTTGATCTTCTGTCTCTCTCCTCTCTCAGATCTGGCCATGGTACACATTTCACACTCAGCCTGGCTGATGTCATCAACTCCATCTCCCATGTCCTTCTGTTATGATGATGTTCATTCAGATGTGTTCCAAATAGTCATGACAGGAATCATATGTTCTTGTTCATGTCCCTGGTGAGCTGTACACACACATAAGGAAATTTTCAGCCACTTGAAACTTGCTGACTTATAGCCAGCTAGTTTATAGCTTGAAAGTGTCCTTTTGGATTTCTCAAAATTAAGGTAAAATTACAGGACTTCATCTAAGATTTTCCCACCCCTTTGTATTTTGAGAAAGTTGGTTTTTTTTTAAATCCTCACATTTTCAGTCACAATTCGATTTTAGTAATGTGTTCTTTATTGCCCTCAAGAGTAGTTGTTTTGGATTTTAGTGTCAGACTCTTACATGAAAGATTTAGGCATTACCAATCAAAGGCAAAATTGTAATTCTTACAATAATTTCAATGAAAGCCACTGACTGCATAGGAGATCATGAATATTTCAAAAAAATATAGAAAGGAAAACTAAGAAATCTATTAAGCGCCTCACTCCCTCTTTTCAAGGGGGAAAGCAATCTACATTGGAGATAATAATAAAAAAAATGCATTTCATGGCTCTTCCAAATTATATGTGCACATCAACATTGAAAGGTGTGATTCCAAATAGTTTATTGGCAGATAGTCTGGGGGACAATGAGGACTCAGTTTTGATGGGGTTTCCCAGGTCCTGAGCAGGTTTTACAGGAGCTATACAATTTTCAGAGCTGGAACTAAATCAAATCTTGCTCAGGATTTGTGATAATATTTTCCTCTAGTTTTACATATTCTTACCCTGCCTAGGAAAAAAAAAAAATTGATGAGACCACGTAGCAGGACAATGTAAAAGAAATGGTGCAAACATCCACAATTTCCTAGAAATGAGCACAGATCCTGGAACAAGCTGTATTTGTCAAAAAAAGCATTTACAGGTTCTACAGGAAATCCAATGCATTTCAACTATTAATGTGAATGTGATGCTCTGTGCTTGCATAACAGTATGGTATAAAATTCTGACACATTTGGTAAAATCTGCCTTCTGTCTTTATATGACATAAGACAGAGAGAGGAGGGATGATATCCCCATCTCATGGGAGGAACGTTGCTATGACAATTTACACCAGCTAAAAATATATTCATGACTGGTTAAAAGTCAGGGTAGTAAAAGCAATATTCCCATTCCAAGATAAAAATGAGCAGTTTTTTGGAAGTTCAGAAATGGGTAATTCTGAGGAAGGTATTTTGACCTTAAGTTATGTATCTACATTAAAGCAATTTAGTCTCTGCAGTGAACAGTAAACAATTAAAATTGAAGCTGTATAGAAAATCTATGGGGGGTTTAAGGGTTTCTATGGTGAATCACCTGTTTCTGCATTTGCAAGTTTTTGAGCATGTGAAGACTATGTGCTAATCAGTCCCAGAAAGCAGCAATACAATGATGCTGGTCACAAAATTTAATCTTCGTGGCTATTGGAATATGTGATCTAACTTTCTCAAGCAGACAAACAAAGATTTGTCTGTGCAAATCATTATGTCATGTCCAAAAAAGAAGTGCACAGGAATAGTTTTCCAAATGTCTCTGTTAGTATTTTTGCAGTACCATCGTCTGCAGAGTGGGCTGGAGTTCTGGTTCCTAAATCATTTTTCAGTTGAAAACACAAATGAGGATGTGGCAGGTCACACATACACCTCCTCCTTGTCACAGTGTTTCTTGTGCATGGGTACCATATACTGCTGGAGAAGACAGAGTTGTTACTTTGCCTCTCTGATGTAGGTAAAACCAGCAGTATTTACATGGCCCACATTCTAGCTCAGACCCTGTGCCTCATTTGCTGGTGGGTGGGCATAGGTTTTCAGTCCTTAGATGAATCACCATTTGAAGGGATCTGCCTGTCTCTGCTGAATTTCAGGAGAGAGTGCAGTACTGTGCCAAGCAGTACTCCTCTAATTTGGGATCCCTAACAATGTTTACATCACGAGACCCTGTAATTTACCGCAGGCTTCAGCTTTCCAAAGATTTATTAAGGGCACATGGAATTTCCTTTACAATACAAAGTTCACATCCCTAAGGCTGCTTCATTGATATTCAGTCTCTTTGTACCTGCATCCTCTAGTTATATCAACAAAACTGTGGCCATTTTGAGCAGGCAGTCATTCTAGTGTCAAGGGTCACAGAATAAAGGCCTCAAATACCTGCAAATCCCAGACAATAATGTGTAGCCTGATGCAAGTGCTACTTTTACACACTTCTAAATCAAATAACCAAAACAGATAAATCCTGTAAGTATACCCAGGATGTTTTAGTGACACTTCTTACCATTTCTGCATGTTTAGATTCGATATTAGGAAAAAATTCTTGATTGAAAGTGTGGTCAAGCATTGAAATAGGCTGCCCAGAGAAGTGATGGAATCACTGTTCCTGCAAATATTAATAAGTGTGTAAATGTGGTGCCTAGGGACATTTTTCAGTGTTAAACCTGGCAGTATTGGGTTAACAGTTGGATTCAATGATCTTTGAGGTTTTCTCCAATTAACTGGAAATTATTCTAAATTATTCTGTGATTCTCTGAAACTCACATAACAGTAACTGGAAGAAAGTAAACTTTTTATTTTTCTGTTGTTTGTAAGTAAGGGTATGCTAAATTTAACAGAGAAATACAAGTGAGAATTGAAAAGAAGACAGTCAAACTTAAAAGGCCCAACTCTTCTACTCACTGGGTGAACAATGAGGCAAAATTCCTTGGAAATCTCTAGGAGAACAGATTATAAATAAAGTTAAAAATATACATGAGGCACTGTAACCAGAATAGTCCTTTTATTTTTATCCAGGTCAACAGTCAGATGTTTGATGTTAAGTTCCTTTTCTTCTGTGTCTTTTAGATGAGGGTGCATAAAGCTCAGCTTGTGGTAACCTGCTGTAACTTAGTGCATTCATTTCTTCAAATTATTATATAGGTGTAAAAATTCGGCAGAAGGAAAATTCTTCTTCTCGAAATTCCGGGTATTTATCAGCAAACAATTTGAAAATAATTTGCACTACTTGGACCTCTGTTTCATTTACTGCATGCAGTGAATGAAATCTGTTTTTGTTCAATTTTGGTAGTCTTTTGGATTTTATCTAAACATCAGTAAACTACTCAGGAAAATGAAAGCCTCAGTGCTTTCCTTGCCTCTTTTTTTTTTGAAGAGGTGTATTATCAGTTCTGTAAAAGCTGACAATTACCCTTCTTCATTTTCTTTTAGCTTGAATTAGTCCATGCATTTATTACCGAGGGGAGTGGTATCCTTAATTGTGTGTTAAAACCCACCCTGGCCTGGTGCATTATTTTCCCCTTATAAATGATTTTTCTTCATGTGCTGTAAAGTCCACAAGCACTTGCCATGGCTGACTGTCTTCCTGAGGCAGAGCTCTGGTTACTCGTATGGGTAAGCTTGCTCCAGAGGTCTTGTATAGTTTTGCAGAGACAGCACTGCAGATAACTGCTATCTAGTTAGATTACTAACTAGATAGTAATCTAATTAGTTAGCCTGAACTTTTCACATACCATTACTACATGTGTCAAAGTCCATAATGTGTCTTTATGCAGTTCACAATCTTGTCCATAGGTTCTTCCTTTACACTCACTCCCCTGGCAGGTTTAATCATTCCCGAGGATAAATTGCAAAAGGCTGCTCAGTGCTGTCAGTATGTGGATCATCTGGCTGCCATCCTGCAGGATAGGTGTTCCAGCACAGTTTGGTAATCCTCACTCAGGAGTTTCTGCAAAGTAGCATCAAAGAAATACATATATTGCTACAAGTCTCAAAAAATCCAAAGGAGATTGTAGGAGAGGAAAATAAGAGAAATAAATTCATGAGTCTAGACATTTGTATTAGAAATACTCAACAAAACAGTGAATAAAAGCCTGTCACTATGATAAAATCAATTATGTTTACCATATGATGGGCTGCTGGATGAGGACATACATGTTCAGGTACAATAGAACCTTCTGTCATTTCAATACATGTGATTTCCAGTTCTGATGACTACATTCTTACGTCCACTGCCACATTAAGAAGGTAGTGATATACTTTCAGTATAAATATCTCCATATATATCTTTATCAGCAAGATGAAAAAAATTTAAATTAATCCAACTGGACCTGAAATTTTCTTTCCCAGCACAGAAGAGGTTGTCACTTGCTTTTACAAGGACGATCAAATCCCTGTTACAAGGAATACTTGAAATTTTCATGTACATAGATAAGACTTTTAAGGGTAAAACCAAAATGTCATAGAATTGAATTGTGTGTTTGTTTTCTGTGAGTGTTGTTTGTGGGTACAGGCAGCAAAGTTTGTAAAGAAATAAGGCTAAATCTTGGATTTATAAAAGAGAGGGGGAATCACTGAGTTAATTACAGCATTCTGAGGAGAGGCTGTCACATGTTGATGCTTCATAGTTCTGTACTGGGGAGTTTGGTCACAAATGTCCTTGAATTCCTGAATTGTAAAGCTTTTCTCTTATATTGGTATTCCTAATAGTGGGAACTACATGTCAGCCTGAAAAACAGGCTAAGTATGAGCATACCTTTTGAAAGTCTGAATTCTCAGAAAGCCAACAACTGGGTGTTTGGCTGTGTCTCAAAGAGGCATAAGGAAGTGTAGCTCTTCTTCTCCTCTCCTTTTCCTGATGAAAGGAAATCACATCCCCAGGCTAACATGCTGTGCTGCTACAGAGACACTGGTAGCACTAGAAACTGTCAAAAATGGAAAACCTTGAAACTCTGAGTGAGGCTCTGAACTGCATGCATATCTTCATGGAAAGAATTTTCTTCTATTTCATATTGACTTTCAAAATAGCAGAAAGGAATAACTGTAAATTATTTCAAAGACAATTCCAGGAGTCTTGTAATTTCTTTGTCATTTTTTTTTCTTTTCTTTATTGTGTTGTTGTTCTGAGGTAAGTAGCTGGTACCAGCACAAAAGGAACACATGTAATCCCTCAAGGTGGGACTGGTGTTTGAGAAAATGTACTCAACATATGTATAAAAATAGTGCAGTCCCATTAAGACTGGAGCCTCTCAGCCTCAGTCTGGAACAAAACCTTGTATATTATATCCTCAAAATTTAGGCACAGTCAATTGTATGGGAATGTATGGGAGAGAACTGAGTCCCCAAAGTGTTTTTCTCACAGTCTAGATTTCTTTTTCACTTCAAACTTTTTAAACTTACCCTTCATTCTAAACTAAGACGTCTGTGCTCAGGTAGGCCATTCCTGGTGGGCCTACCACGTGTCTTGGTGTCTTTTTGTGCATTTTTTAATGCTTTGCATTGCTTGTCTGTGCTGTTGTGTTTTATGGTGGAGGCCATGCCTGGAGCTGCTGGTGCAAATGCAGAGTTCAAGAAACACCTTCACTACATAGAGTGCAGCAGTATATTTGCAAATCCAGCCTGTCTGGATGCCTGGAATAAACCTGCAGGTAGGGACAATGACACCGTAATGTTGAGAAAGTTGGGGTGAGTTTTGTTATATTTGTTATATATTTTGTTCAGGGCAAGCATATAATTGCAATTTTCTATACTAGGGAAAGGTAATGAAGCAAAGAGCAATATGAGAAACCTTGCAATAGCAGGAGAAGAGTGACAACAGTTGTTAGGAAGTGGATGAGTGGGAAGATGCAATAACCCTTTTGACTTAGGCACACAAGAAATTGTGTGGGAATTGTGCCTGGGAACACCAACTGTTGCCGTCCCTGGAAAATAAAAGGATATATATTTTTGCATTGCCTTGCAATATGCCAGGCACAGCACCAAGGTTAGTGATGACTAACTAAATGACTGGGGCTGTGGACAGGAAGGGAAGTCACAGCTTCATTCCCACCATGCCTGCAGACTTCATAGCCGGGCAGTTCCTGTCTGCTTCAGATTCTCTGGGACAAACTCAAGAGCCTTGTCCTAAAAAGATGTTGTAAAGACAGAGTGTTGCAACGAAAGGATTCATGTCAGTTACCTGATGAATGAATAGCCCCTAGATCCCACTGCTGTGCTTAGGGGTTATATCTGATGGTGACCGTACAGATGGATGTAATCCTCTCTGCTCAGTTCCCTGTACAGGGCTGGGAGCAGATGGTGGGGTTTCATGAGTTTTACCTCTGGCTCTGAACACCATTCTTAGAATTGATTATCCCTTGCTAATTGTTGGCAAAAACACAGACAGCACCCCATCCAGATGGATACTAAAAATATCCAGTGTTGGGGAATACACATGGGGAAATTAATCCAATGGCTAATTGTTCTCGTTGTGAAAAATTTTACTCTGTGTCCAATAAGAATGTCCCCAGAAGTAACTCATACCCATTACCTCTCATCTTTTCTGTGTGAATCCCTGCAAAAAAAGGAGTCTTCACCTTTTCTGTAGCCACACTTTAAGTGCTCGAACATAGTGATTATGTCTCCCCTAAGCCTTCTTTTCCCCAGGCTGAACAAACCCAGCTCTCAGCCTTTCCTCACATGGCAGGCTTCCCAGTTCTTTGATCATCTTTTTGGCCCTTCTCTGAACCCTGTCCAGCCTGTCTGCATCTTTTTTTTCTGTCCAGCAGGACCAAAATGGAACACAATATTCCAGAGGTGGCATGACAAACACTGAGTAGAGTGGGATAGTGACTTCTTTAATCTCTGCTGGTGATGCCTTTTTGAAGGAACCCAAAATCCTCTGTCTTTCTTTGCCACAGCAGTACACTGTTCACTCCTGTTGAGCTTGTTGCGCACCAGAACCCCAGGTCCCTTTCCTACAGAGCTGCTTCCCAGGTGGGTAAATCCCAGCTTGTGCTGCACTCCTGGATTATGTTTTCCCCAGGGCAATGCCTTATATTTGTCTTTGCTGAAATTAAACCACAAGCTGTTTTCTACTTCTTCATATAGAGTTCTAAATGGGCTCATCTCCATATCATTTTTTCAGTTTCCAGAACTGCTGTAATCTGCCACCTGGTGTAGATCATAAAAAAATCAACTTTTAAGCATGTCCTGTTCAATAAGTGGTGTTAATTCATAAAGTCAGAAAGCAACTTTTGGCTTCATTACATACTTTAAAATAAAAATCCATTGTCTTAATTTGCTTCTGACATGTACTGAGAATTGCTTCCACTTCTTCTTTTAATGTTTAACAAAGATGCATACATTGGTTGTTGTCAGTTAACTAGTTTCTTTTAAAGTAAAATAGATTTAATAATGTGTCTGACTAAAACAGGCAGCCTTTGACATAGGTTAGTCAGTACATATGAAATAAGTATTTTAAATGGGGGAAAAAAAAAGCCTAAAGGATTTGAAGATTATCTCCTGCTTTTTGGTGTGATCCTGCAGCAGTTCTCACATCTCTCATTTGACAGCACTGGTATAAACAATGATGAATCTCTTAATTTTAGAGTTGTCAAGAAAGGTCTCCATTTTCTTTCTTAGTTTCCATTTTCATTTTTCTTTGTTCACATCAAGAATAGCAGGAGTGTCTCTGATCTGGCATGGACACTCTTCCTGTCATTCTTTCAGGTAAGCTGATGGTGTTGGTGTGGCCAGGGCTGTGGATACAGATGTTTGGGAGGGAAAGCTTATGCAGGCACCAGCACTTTAGTCCCCTGCTCTTGGATAGGTTGCAGAGGTGCAGATCGTCAGTATTAGCTGAGCATCTGTCTTTGATGGAAATAAGCAGTTAACCCCCATGACAGTCACATGCCTGAACACCTTTTGGATGACCTAATTCCTGTACATGAGTCTTCTATTAGGTGGGTGAACTGTTCTGCCCTATCTCTCTGCATTGATGTGCACTAGATGTGTGCCAGACCTTTGTGAAGAGACCTTTTACAAAAAATAGGATCAGAGGTCTAATAGCCATTTCAACACCGTGTTACTGTTTTTACTGTATCTGAAGATGAATAATGGCATAATAAAGTATGTTAGCACTGAAAGACTGAGACTGCAGTCATGGGAAACGTGTATGCTGTTATTACCATTTTTCTTAGATAATTCCACAATGGTTCTCTGAAATACTCCCTAGAGCTTCAGTTTGATCATATTTATGTTTTTACATGTTTTTTTTTTTTATTTCTAAGAAGGCTGCAGATTAACAACTCTGGTCTTACTCATCATTACCAAATATATTTTCTGTCCTCTGTAAACCCTGTGATGACCTCCACAGTAATGCAAACATCTCCACTGAAATTACTCAAATCCTATTACCCCTATGGTGAAGTAAATATTTGCTGTGTTTAGTTGTCAGTTTTCAAATTATTACAGCTCTCCCACTCTACTTCTGAAGACAGGAGAACTATCTAACATTAGAAACAAACCAGTGTTAATTTATCATTAAGTACGACTTAATGTACTTAAGTAGTACTTACCAGTACTCTCCTTGGTATTTATTAGTACTTGCCTTGAGTTGGAGGTAGATTTGGGGGTGAAGATCTGCCCTTAAGCTGACATGGCTTGCTGGTTAATACTGCAGGACACCATGGGAGATATCTCCACTGTAGTCTCTGTTGCGTGCTCAGCATCCCCACTTATTCACTGGATCAGTGTAATCTAGCATGCTCATTACCATGTCATGACAGGGAAAATATTCAGAGCATTCACTTGTTTTTACCCTACCTTTGTTCCATGAAAGTGGGAAGTGGGAAATGTGTCAAGAAAAGAACAAGTTGACACCAAGTTTTTAATATAAAATCAAGTAAAAGAATTTTCTTGAGATTTTGGCAAATCTGCCAGCCTTGCATAAAACTGTCAGTTTCTTACAGTCTTCCTCAGTAATGATACTAGGTGAATAAAATGAGACTAAATCGCAGAGCCCTAGCGATCCAGCCAGAGCTCAGTCAGTACAGAGTTTAGATTTTTGCTTTAGCAGTCAAGGTTTGGCTGTCAGAAGACCTTTCTCTCTTTTGTCAAAACCTGTGAGTATTCAACTGACTGAAGATAACTGAAACGAGTCATCGACCATTCTCCCTGAAAAGTTGTGCTCCAACACCTTGACACACTGAATGCTGAGTACCACTGGTATCTCTGAGAATAAAATACCTGGAAAAAATTTTAAAAATTGATAAATTCTTTTACCTTTACTGCTAAAAAGATTGGCGTGATGTAAGGCATCTGACTTGAGATATATTCCACATCACCAGCAAGCTGTTTGTGCCAACGTTAGAATAGCTGTGGAGAACTAGGTCTCCTTGTCAGAGATGAGGTCAGACCAACTGATGGTCAATAGTCTAAGTACAGGTCAGACCAGTCTACCAATATCATTTACAAAGTAAATTACCATTTAATTACCATTTAAACACATGTCTTAATGTTGACAGAAACTTGTGGCTTTGCAAAGATCCAGTTTTAGAAATAGCTTTGATTGCTCTTCTTGATATTTAGCAACAAAAAAGTGACACATAACTAGCAGTTGCAGCCAGTGGATAGGTTTCTGGCAAAGCGCTTTGTGACAAAAAGCAACAAGAGTGTCCAACAGCTCAGACAGCGACAATTCAATGCTTGTCAACAGCCTCCTGCAGGGCAGAAACTAAGGTGAACCCAGGAGAAATTAGAGACCTTGACAGGTGATGTAGGTGCCACAGCAATTTCACTGGCAGCAAACCTCTTAATCCTCAGTTGGATTTGGGAAGGGATTTCCTAAAGGCTCTTCCCTCCACATCTGCTCCATCATAAAGCAGCAGAGCAGCACTGCATGACTTCCCTCCAACAGCACCGCTGAGCAAACCAACAGACAGAATGGAAAATCAGCCCTGGTCAGTGGCCCTGAGCGATCATCACCAGAGACTCCAAAGGAGGACTTAGGCCTTTAAACTCTGAAGAGAAACACACCACTGACTGCTGAGGCATAGCAGGCAGCACAGTGGGTGCTGTAGCATGAGAGACATGATTTCACCTTAGAGAAGGCAAGTTAAAAACACCTAGGGGTGGCAACCCAGCTCTTCTCACGGGTGGCCTGTTGGGTAGCCAAGCTGCTGAAACAACCAGTTGGAGAGCACAGCATGCCCATGGGATGTACTGTCTGGTTCTTCTTCAGGGACAGGGTTTGCTTCCTCTGGGGCAGATCAATGCTTTCAACAACTTTCAACCCAGCAGCACCCCCCAAACCTGAAGTAACCCTTAGACATGGTAGCATTGCCCAAATCCAGGAACACATCCAGATGTACCTGACACATGGAAGCACCCCCAAACCTGATGGCATGCACCTGATGCCCACAGCAACACCCACAAACCCTAAAGTGTACCCCAAAGTGGCAGCAGCACCCTGGCACAGCCCCAAAACATATTAGCAACCTCCAAACCCACAAATATACTAAAACCCACAAATATACCAAAACACATCTTAAATTTGCCAACAGTACCACAGGTTCGGAGAGCCACCCAGATACACCCCTGAGCTGGGCACCTTTCCTCAGGCCGGGCAGCACCCCCAAAAACTGGCAGCACTGCATGGCCCCAGCAGGGCACAGCAATCCAAGTCCAGTGGCTGTTGCCATGCCAAGGCATCTGGGGCAGCCACTAGGCCAGGCCCCAACTTGGCCAGGACAGGGAATGAAGGCCAAGCAGGTAGTCTGGGTTGTCCCAGGTCTTGAGCAACCTCACCATCAGGCTCGCTGTGCTCTTGTCACTCCTGGGGACATCCCAGGGCACTGGGGCCCAGCCAGGCATCCTGGTTAAGGCACAGACCACAGGTGCAGATGGAACTCAGGCATGTGAATATCCCCTGGGGACAAAGGTCAGCTCCAGAGGGATACGGACCAGCTGTTCAGGGCCAGCAAGGCTTGAAGCACACATTCATGGCTCTGGGCAGCCAGGCAAGGCCAGTCTGTAGGGAGGAAGGTCTGGGGAAGATGCTGCCAACCCTGGCGAAGAAGATGAGACCCCAGTCTATCCCCTAACACTGCTGTCAAGAAAGGCAGAACATAATGACTGACAAATAAGTGTGGGATCTCCCAGTGCAGGTGAGCAGACAACTTTTTTGTGACAGGTGAACAGGGCCAGCCAGCTCTTGAGCTGGCACACAGCTGGTCCTGTAGTGGTTTTCAGGCCAACTTTAGAGCTTATTTCCCCGTTCATGGCTGCCAAAAGGTGTGTCATGTCCTAATTGACCCAGTCTGGGAGTGGCTGTCACTCTTGGCTGCCACAGTGGCATGGGGGAGCTCTCAAGCTGCCTTACTGGCAGTGCTGAAGGTGCTGGTTTCAGCACTCTGTGCTGGCACAGTTGACCAGAGATGTTTTTCGGGCTGGATGTGTGAGTTTTGTGCCCCCTGTTGTTTCCTTGAGCAGTTTTAGATCCAGTCTGCCCAGGGTGGCTAGAGAGACTGTTGCTACCCTGATGCTGCCTGGTTGGCAGTGCTGGGGCTCACAACATCCAGATTGTCACTGGGGGCTGCAAGGAGAGGCAGGATGGTCAGCAGGATGGCCACCGAGCTCCCAGGCAGGAGAAGTTATTGTAGTACTCACAACTCTCCTGGAGCCAAGCCCTAAGGCTCTGCTGACAGCCCCAGTCTGGTCCCTGGCCCCAGCACAAGACACCCAGGTGCTCTGCCTCTTACCAGTGTCCATGGGAACAGCTGTCACACTCTCAGGGTTCTGCGCTGTTTCTCAAAGAGAAGCAATTTTGCTTTGGGCCAACAGGACCAGAACAGAGACCATCCCCTGCACTGGGAATTGGTGAGGCTGTGCCTTGAGCCCCATGTCCAATTCTGGGCCCTCAAGACAAGAAGGACATTGAGGTGCTGGAGCATGTCCAGAGAAGGGCAACATAGCTGGGGAAGGGTCTGGAGCGCAAGTCTGATGAAGATTGAGGGGGTTCAGCCTCAAGAAAAGGATGATTGAAGGGACCTTCACACTCTCTAAACTGGGTTAGCACTTGGACTCAGGATCTTCAGGGTCTTTTCCAATCTCTCTGATCCTATGCTATCTATGAGTTTTATCATGATTATTATGAATAGCAGCATTAGTAGTGCTTGGTCACGTTTTTCTCACTAGAAGACTTCCCTTCTTGCTTTGTGTAGGTGTATTTTGCTTGTTACCCATTTCTACCCTGCTTTTAGTCCATCATCTAATAGTTTACTGTTGCAAATTTTTTTTTGAAGTTAGTATTCTATCAAAAAGTTGGAAGAAAGGATATATTAGACCCTCTGCAAGTGAGAAAATTAACAGACAGATGGGTTTTTAAGCTGAAAAAAAGGATAGTAGTGCCTTTTGGGGCATTTTGGGAAAGACAACTGAATTCCTTTGGGTGTTGTTATTGTAACTAAGCACTTCACTGCACTAGAGGAGGACAAGCATATGCAAATCTTGCTGAGGACTTTCAAAAGTGATCACACCATTTGGATATGATGGAAGTGTGTTGAACACGGTGCTGAAATGAAGGTATCCACAATTTCTGGTCACTCTTCAGCTTTTTTCCCCAATTTGTAGCTGTCAGCAGACTTCCCTGAACATATGAGTGGTTGCAGGGAGAAACTGATTCAATAATCTATCTTCAAGCCCAGTTTTGGGCTCAACTGGGCAAGCTGATCTTACACCTGAAGTCTTACAAATGTTTTCAAGGATATTTCCTTAGATACATGAATCCTCATCTTAGTGAGTGATTTTGTCTTCAATTTGATTTTCTGTGATTATGTCCTCTGTGATTTGGGTCCTATGACTAGCTCATGTTAATATTTAAAGATTCCTGAAGATACTTCCTCTTATTTTCTAACCTGGAAAAAATATGTGCAATACAGACTGCATTTAGGATTCAGGATGAGAGGTAGAGTCATTGAACAGGGTGTTACTGAAGAATACAATACTGTGGGCAGTCTTCTGTCTATGGAATATCTTCTTGAAGTGTATTTGCTTACCTCAAAGCAGTCTCCACCTTGCCTTGTATACTTACAAGGAGCCATAAGGCCTCTCACTGACAACTCCCTTAACTAGTTAGTACAAATTAGTTTCTTTCTTTTCTGTTTAAAAATGGTAAAGTTCCTGGCTAGTGTTGCCAATGCCTTACATGGAAAAACAGCCTGAGCAAACACAGTATTTCAGAAAACTGAATCAGACCTTGGTCCTATCTCTCATGTGGCTTGAATAAGTACATCCTAATACATCCAGTTAGTATGCAGGCACTATTCACAATTTTTATTGTGTCTACAGTTCCAAAAGTCAAGGGAGAGGGAAGGTGTATCGGGAACCCTACAACTTTTAGTCAGAAAACAAACTACTTTTTTAAGGATTTTAATATTTTGCCACTATCCAAGCAGCTGTTACAGTAACTTGAAATTAAGTTTTCCTATAGGAGGGATATAGGAAAATCTGTGAGCTTTTTTACTAAGATGTGTTTCCTTTTCTAGCTAGCATGTAGAATTTTAGCTCAAATATACTTTCAAATGTGCATGACCCAATATTATACTAGAATTCTCCCCTATATGCTATCCTCTCTCTGTTTTAGATATTCCTTTATAGGATCATTGTCTTATTTCAGAGAAAAGCATGACTTCATATACTGTGTGTCAGTGACACCCACCCCAGGAGCACACAAGCTGCACTTTTGTTTTATTAATTAACACAGTATTAGTAAAATATTCTGAAGATGGTAAGCATCCTCACTGTGCTAATGTACTTACTGCTTTTCACACCAACTATGTTCCTAAAATAAGTAATATGGATGTGAATGGTCCAAGATGATAACAGGCTGGGGTCTCACAACATGTTGATGGCTTGGAAATCTCAAGTTACAAAAGTATTATTAATTTGCAGTTTAAAACAGAACTTACAGGGTCAAGTGCATATATAAAAATACAAGTATGAGGACATTCTGATGAAATTAAGGAAATTGTGTGTATGTATATGGACGAATAACAGCATACTGCACAATAGGGCAAAAAGGATTAAAAGCTTTTGGAGAGACCATAATTTTGCAAAAATTATTTTTTTATGGGTTCTCTCCACCTAAGAGCATCTGTCCCACCTCTCTCTTTTGCCTTCTCTCACTTCCTTCCTATGCATTTTTGTCTGTGCATTGCTTCCTGACAAAATGCTGCTGATGAAATAGTGCAAAGGTATATCCTCACAACTTTACAGGCAGCCATTACAGGGCCTGCAATAAGGTGAGAATTCCTGAACTTGAGTGATGACAGAGTGATTTTTACAGACTAGGTTAAAGAGTCTAGGCACATCCGGAAAGGTATTGCACAGCTAATATTTCAAATAGGTGCCTGGTGTCTTTGAATCTAAGCTTAGAACAGTTATGAATGTACATATATATCTATGTTTCTCTGAGAAAGCAATAAATAGAATTGTACTTTACCATGGCTTTGCTGGCTGTGAGCCAAACCAAGGAAGCAGAGACAGGCAGTGAGGCATGTGTATTCATAACCTCCTGCACTGACCTCCCAGCTTCGCATAATTTCTTCTTCATAGAGCAAACTATTTCTTGCACTGTTACGGTATGTCACCCCTGAAGCTCAATCCTAAATCCAAATAGTTAATTATATGAAAAGGCCTATTAACTTGAGTAAGAGGACTACTCGTGCACAGAAATCTGTGCAGTACTGGGCCAGGTGCTAAAAAAGGAAAGCTGATCATGTTGTTTTGAGAGGCCAAGATTATAAAAGGTCTCCATATAAGTTCAAGTTAATTCTTCCAGGGAAGCGAACCAGGAGTTTGAATTTCTGTGTTAGTGATAAGTCTCTCCCTTTTATAGTCCATCATTTATATTCATTGGCTGCAACAGACTGGAATCTGTCCAGAGAGTAGAATTCTGTTTTTTCATTGTGAAAAGATTCCTGTTTTCAGTGAAATCCTCCATCATTTCCCTTATCACCAGTATGATATTGCTTATTTACAAGGGTTGTAAGTTCTAATGTACATTATCTTTTGTTCTGTCTCAGCCTGTCAGCAAAGTTTAGTTAACTTTGTGCCTTGTGACAAATGCATTTACCAGCTGGATGGAGCATATTTGCAGTGTGCTCTCTATGGAGATGCTGTCTCTGTGAATTACTGTGGTGCAGACCAAAAACATCTGGCATTCCCTTATGAGGAAAGGTAGGCATAGATCCCTTACTGCTGGCCAGTCCTAGTGGGGCTCAGCATTTGGCTTAATCAGAAAAAGGAGTTAGGGAAGGACATGTCTTCACTGTGTTTGCAGAGATACATGAACCTCAGGGCAAGGACCCAGCTGTCCTTTAACTCCTCTTCCACACCTCCCTTGCATAAATACACTACTGACTTCCTTGTGGCATGGCATCATTCCAAGTTTGCATTCTTCTTGCATGGAAAAAAAAAAAAGCTGTGGTGCACTCACCAGGACCTTCTTTGCATCTAGAAATTGCAGGGTGGCAATGCAAAGGGTGGGCTCTTTTGAACATGTGCTACTGACCAGACACAGCACAGCCATAAACTCATGCTCAAAATGTAATTTAGGACTTGAGCTGGTCCACTTTGGCAGTCATATGGAATCACCATGGCAACTGTTCCATTGGGAACAGCATGGGTACACTCGAAAAAATACTGAAATCTTGAAAATAACTTTGGGATGGAAATCTCATTTGGAAACCAGCTCTTGTATGAGACAATTGACTATCTCTTTGATAAAATGCTTGAGAATGCTCCCACTCCAAAGAGGGGAAGTTCTTGGGACCAGCAAGTTTGTGAAAATGCTGAGAGCTACATGTAGAATTTAAAAAAAACTCTGGAGTATCAAAAACCAAGTTTTCTGAAGCTGGTCAGTTGAACAGAATAATACTTTTGTCTCTCAATGTGCACATGCAAAGGACCCTCAAACTGAATATAAAGTCATAGCAAGGATAAACACATTGTCTTCCTGGGAGGAGATAAAGGAGGTCCTGTTGCATGGTTATGTGCTATTTGATAACCCTCACAATACTGCCACAGCAGCTGCCCAGTAGAGAAAGTCACTATAAACAGGAAAAAATGCTCTGATAGTAAGAAATTACAGGTCATGTGAAGTACATTAAAAAAAAAAAAAAAACCAAAACAACAGAATTTGTTTTGTTGAGATTTCCTTTGTAGTTGCTTTACTCTGTAAAGCTATTTGTAAAGATCAGTAGGCAAAAAACCCTGTTACTGTTGAGAGTAACAGATTTCTAAGTTTCCAAGTTTCTTTAACACTCCTGGGTTTCCATAATGATTTACACATATAACAAATCCAAGGAATTTAATCCAATATGTTTATTTCTAAGATGCTATTGCATTTTTAAGTGAATAACCTTGCTCAAGCTTTGTCTTTCTTCCTTACAATATTGTCTGATGGATGCTGGAAGCAGAGTAATTACAATGCTTCCAGATTACTGCTTTATTTAAAAGAGGGTGGTGTGGCCCAGTGGGCTGGAACACAAGAGATGGATTCTCTACCAGGTAACCTTGGGTGGCTGGTTTCACAGCTGTGAGCACCAGCTCTCTTTGTAGCTGAAAAAACAGAAAGAGAAAGGGGAGCTGATGGCACCACTACCTGTCAAGTGCTTGAGTCACAAGCAAAAACTGTGACACGAGGAAAAAGCTCTATGTAAGAAGCAAGATTGACCTACTGCTACTTCTGAAGCAGGCTTATTTTGGGACATGATTCAATTCTGCCATCTCTCTGTCATTTTGTAGCTAAAAACATGTGTATTCGATCTGAACACATTCACTTTGATCTGTCTTTTCAAGCTGTTTTTCAAGGTTAATGGTTAAATGGCTAAAAATACAAATGAGGACATTTGCAGGGGTTGTTGGAACAAGCATGCAAAATTTTACTTCCTTTGTAATGCTACCTGTTCTTCTTCATCATCATAATCTTAAAGCACAACAGGTTCATTCTCCTGTAAATTACAGTTATTAGAGAAGAAAAGCATTTTACTGAGCACTGTCATTCTAACCTTTTGCAATAGCTCTTTGAAGACAGAAGCAGATAATCTGAAATGTATTGCAGTTGCAGATACAAAAGATATGAAGAAATAGTCAGTGAAGCTGTATTAGTAGTCAAAGTCTATTTCAGTTTAAATGTAAAATGTTAAAATAATTTGTTCTTCAATATCTTTGTGAGGCTGAAATGAACACAGAATCTATTTAATACTTGTAGATGAACCAGAAATATTTGGATGCTGTACAAGGCTGTTTCAGAGCCTTCGGAAGCAATCAGACTATGAGGGTGCTGTGTTGTCTAAAGAAAAAACATTTAATTGCTCCCAGAGCTGATGTGAGTCATTGTTTGTTCTCTGTTAGAGCAACATCTCAGTCCTCAGCAGGGACTCTGAAAATGAGTTAGTTCCATAGTATTTTTGTCCAATTGTCTGCCTGATGTCCAGATTTCTAAGAGGCATTATGTGTCTCAAAGTACTTGTAGTCTTACTAGGCAAGGCAGCAAAGTTCAGAAGTATAGACAAGGAGGAGTGAAATGAGTAGCCAATTCCACTTAACATCTGGGAGCAGGTATTTTGAGTCCTAGAGGTATGTCCTACCTGTCAAAACACTTCCCAGTCTGCTATTCAGAATAATAATGGCAAGGAATCAGAAGAGGGATAAAATGCTGTGCTTTAGGATAATTATGGTGGTGTTCATGATACTTTAATGGCATACTTGTGTTTTAGACAAATTTTTCTCAAAATTGTTAAATTTTATATTAAAGCCTAGAGGTATAATGTGATTCTTTCAGATACTTAAAAAAATGATTCTTTTTCTCTGCCAGGTGGTTTTCCACATGATACAACATGGAATTTCTATTAATAATCAGAATCAACAGCGTCAAATGCAGTTCTCCATATTTAGAGTGTTGTAGTCTGTGTGTGTGTTTCCGAAATGATGGCACAATGTAGAAGAATAAGGCAGCGTCCATTAAAACAGTATTCATATATTCTGATGCCTCAGTTTTTGGAAGTCACCAAAAAACAGCTAGAGCAACTGGATGGATCTATGTCAAATGGCTTGAAATATATTAGTGCAGGTTGTAAGGAAAATTCTGTTGCACCTGTCAGCATTGATGGTTTTTTCAATACTTTTGTTTCCCTACAGCACTAAAGCTGCTATGAGGCATGAAATATTTCTGTATAAAATGGAATCTGGGTGAAGTAAATTTGTGAACCCTTATGAACTGGCAATTCAGACTTGCAGTTCAGACTTGCAGTTAAGAGATTCAGCAATCCTGAACTTATGCTGTGTTTTCATAATGCATGGTTACATGTCCTCTCTTCCTCTAAGTGATGGATAATGACACAGAAGTTAGAAAGACCTCTAAAATAAATCTCCCACAGCTATGGGAGATTTTACTTGATTTCAAATATTTCAAAATTACTCAGGACTATGAACAAGACTGAAGAATTTCCTGCATTTTTGCCTGCAGTTTTGGGAACTTTGGTCCAAATATAGTGCTTCACATTACTAATGAATATTGCTTAATTTGCCTTACAGGTATCCTTAGCTCAGGTCATCATAAATACAATATTTCCAAAGAAGGAAATAATTTCACTTTGAGGTTTTATTTACATCCCCTGCATTGGGGGTTTTTCTGGTCTCATAAATGTGTGCTGTTTTTTCTATGGTGAGATCATTTGTCAACCTTCTGTCCCACATGGAGTTTCAGATAATCTGGTTGGATTAAAGCTGCAATGACCAATGCTACAATGCACAGACCTTCTCACAGCTTTGAATCAGTCCTACCTGTAGGTACTGCACCATATAGCAAGTGTTCACAAAACTGTCTTTTTAAATAGTTGGCTTCTACATTTCTTGAAGGCTAGTATGATAGAAAAATACATATATTCTTTCTGCTTACAATGTTTCTTGCTACAAGCAACACTCTTCAGCTGACTTTTGTCTTCCCATCTTGCAGATTTTATGACAGAAAAGAAGTGCAGATTTTGAAGCCTGGTATATTGAATTAGTCATTGGTTCATTTTTCCATGCTGTGAGAAGTACAAGCAGAATCACTGACAGCTGTTCTCCTGAAGTGTTCTGTACTAAAAGATGATTGGTGCACATTCAACACTTGGAGTCTTGGCATCATATGCAATTACAGAAATGGTAATGGAAAAGTTTCAAGAACAGCAATGATGTAGTGCAATAATTCTGGTCCATAATTGTGATAGGTTCAATAAGGTGAAGTGTTAGATCCTGCCCCTGGGTCACAACAACCCCAGGCAGTTCTACAAGCTGGGTAGAGAGTATGAGGAAATATGCCTAGTGGAAAAGGACCTGGGCATGCTGGTCAACAGGTGCCCAGGTGACCAAGAAGGCCAACGGCATCCTGGCTGTATCAGCAATAGAGTGGCCAGCAGGGCAGGCCAGAGTGGCAGTGACTGTCCCCCTGTACTTGGCCTTGGTGAGGCTGCACTTTCAGCTTTGTGTCCAGTTCTGGGCCCTTGACTACAAGAAGGTCATGGAGGGGCTGGAGCGTATCTAGAGAAGGGTAACAGAGCAATGGAGCTGGGGAGGGGCCTCGAGAGTAAATCCTGTGAGGAGCATCTGAGGGAGCTGGGGTTGTTTAGCCTGGAGAAAAAGAAGCTCAGGGGAGACCTTATCATTCTTTACAACTGCCCTAAAGGTGACTGTAGCCAGGTGGGGTCAGTCCCAGGAAACCAGTGACAGGATGAGAGGTCATGGTCTCAAGCTGCACCAGGGAAGGTTCAGGCTGGAAGTCAGGGGAATTTCTTCAGGGAAAGCAGAGTCAAGCACTGGAAAGGACTGCCCAGGGAGGTGCTGGAGTCACCATCCATGGAGGTATTCAAGAAACAGCTGGACATAGTATGCAGTACCATGATCTAGTTGACAAGGTGGTGATCAGCGAAAGGCTGGACTTTCCAATCTAAATTGGACTTTTCCAATCTAAATGATTCCACAATATTTAGTCTGTCTTTCCAATCTAGTTTAGGTCTTTCTATTTTCAAAAAGTATATTTTATTAATCTGGTAAAAAGAAACACAGTAGTAAATATGAAATAACTAAAGCAATAAAAAACAAAACCAGTGTTTCCCTAAGTATGAATGTAATTCTGCCATCACTTTGTCAGTTCTTTGGTGCTGTCTGAAAGAGAGACACAATTTAACTACTTAAGAGATCTATAGAAAATTTTAAAAAAACCAGAGCTGATGCTGACCCATGTCAACAGGAGAGCTTTGAAATGACAATGTTCACCATGCATAAGGTGCTGACCTGGCATCTGCATGAGAAGGAAAGGGGCAGCAAGCAGTGAAACACTCATGAAGTGTTGTGGACAGAGCTGCCAAACCTGTCCTGAATTAAAAAATTCTGCCTCAAAAACACCATCTGCTCTTAAAAATCTGAATATTTTAGTGAAGAGGGGAACAGGGCTGCTAAAAAACCTGCAACAACATCCTTCAAATGCACACATCATACATTCAGACTAAGCCGTCATCAAATAATATAACTGTGATTAAAACAGGAGACAGTGAAAAACAGCTAAAGGAACAAATGGTTGCAAAATAAGTGAGGGCAGCTGTCCTAGGTTATGCCAGTGTTTGTAAGTGTTTATGAAGCCTACAAATAAACATGTTTATATTTTTAAAATAATGTCAACTTGGAAAGTTTTTATGTGATGCCAGATTAGCAGAACATCACAGTGATGAATGCCTTAGATATAAGGCTAGATAAATTAAAGTTTTGCCTACCTGGCACTTGCTCAGCATATGTGTTCCTCTCCTCATACTTAGAATGTCTGTTCCAGGTCAGAAGTGTGGTCAACTGAAAAGGGCCCAGTCCTGAGAGAGCCAGATATCAGTAAAACAGTCTGGAGCAAATGCAAAGCGTTAGAGAGTTAATCTTGGATAGGTATTCCTCTTTAAATTCAAACCACTAGATTATCCAAATCTTACCTCCTGTGTATACAGTCCTTGAGAAAGCAGGGCTGGCAAGTCATATTCAGTAGATCATTTGATCCGTCACTTTAGTTAAGAGCTGGGATTACATGAGAGGCTTTACAGTGTGCACATGCTAACTAATGGTTTGGCTTACAGTAAGAGTACAAAAAAGCTATTTAGTACTAGGTATTTATGTAAACATTTATTTTACAATGCTCTATTTAGACTCCTCCAAAGTGGGTTAAGTTGAACAGGCTCAAAGGCATTTTTCTGTGAAATTTGATAACCCACAAAAATAGTTAGGGAAGAATAATGATGGCCCATTAAATTCGCACCTGAGCTTATTTGACAGTATGTTCCCTGAGTGGACAGGTCCCAAGAGCACAGAGCTCATAAGTGGATTGTACACACAAAGTGTAATGTGGTTGCAGCAGACAGGCAGCCAAACAGCCTTGAATGCTCAGTGGAAGCACGAAAGGTTATGCTGGAGAGCAACAGACCTTTGGTTGGCTAATTAAACAATCATGCTGTTACAGAGCAAAACAAATTAAGGAAGGGAAATATTAGACAGGGGCAGGGTTGAAATAGCAATGGCAGCTGGAAAGCTGTTGCACAGAGCATTGACTGATGTGACAGGGATGTAAACACACAGACTTCAAGATTACTTACGAAGATAAAGGTATTAAGGCATCACTTCACAAAGCCTTCCAGCGTCTAATCTGTTTACAAAAGTGATCACTTCAGGTCCTCACATTTTTTTTTAAAAAAATTTCTTACCCATTGTTACGGAAACTTGCCAGTCTGACCATTGATGAGACTCTGGCAGTGACAGTCCCAGTGTCAGAGGCTGTCACTGTTGGGACCACAGCCCCTTTGCAAGCAGGGGCTGCACTGAGGCCAGGGCAGCCCCACTGAGTCACCCCACTCTCAGTCAGAGGAGCCTTCCCAGGGCAGTCTCAGACGTCTCATCCCCCAGAACAATTTATTCACGGCGCAGTAACACAGAAACAGCCCGAGCTGCTGCCTCCGAGGAGGATCCTGAGCAAAGGAACCCCTGGGCTTTTAAACCCCTCAGTCCGAGCCACGTGCGAGTCTGAAGCCTCCCAGACCCCACTCTTCCTCCCGAGCCCTCGGCTCCCGCTGTGTGTCCCGGTGTCCCTTCCCCTGGCCGGTGCCACCGCTCTTCGTGTGCTTCGCTGTGCTAAGGGTGGGCAGCTCACGGCCTCTTGTCCCTGTGGGCTCTCACCCAGAACTCAACCTGCATCTCAGTCTGAGTCCTGAACTGCAGCTTGCAAAGCGAGCTCTCTGCACCAGGTGTATTCCTCAATACCCATGATGTAAGAGCAGGTACCAACAGTCTTTTCTCTTGCTGCTACAGCTGTAGGTGTAGTCATAAAGCTCAATGTGATGTGCCATGCCTATTCTTGAGAGTGGTCTTCTGTGTTGTGAACACCTGTGGAGAGGGTGGCTTTGGCAAGCTGTATAAGCTGTCTTGCGCAGCACTGCTTCAGGACGGGGCTTTCTGCAGCATCTTTGTAACTCCTGAGCTTTTGCTGTGTTTGGTAACACATGGTGGTCTGTGAATTCAGGTTAGCTCTTAACAGACATCTTATGCTTAGTGTTTAGGTGCCACTCTTTGTCTTTACTTGCAGTTTAAAGCCACTTTAATCACTCAGTCACAGGTTGCATCTTAGAAACAACAGTTATGAAGACATGTCCCAGTATGGTGCCGCTTTGGATGATTTCCCAGGGGAGATTTTGTTTGCTCGCAATGGTCCCCACCACTGTGCTTCAGCTATTTTCTTAGGCCCAGGTCTGTCATGCCCCAGAAGTCAAGCACTGGGCTGACCAGGAAGCAATAATGTGGGAAGCAGGTGAATGCACTGCCCCTCAAATCATCTAGGTGGACAGAGCTCATACACAGATTTGTGGTAATGAGACACTTACCTGTATCTGGAGTGCTTCCTACTGTTGAAGAAGGGTAGATGGGCTATACATTAATTTCTTTGTCAGTACTTTGATGTTGTTTTTTACAGCAGGGGCCAGAGGGCTTTGCTGAGTTCAGAAAGTAGTTGATGCTTATATGACAAATGGGAGGTGGGCTGAGGAAACTGACTTCAGAAAAACATGCTCTCAAAGCCATGTTCTCACTCACGCTCAGGCAACACTGCAGTATACAGGCAACATTGTAGTATGCACCCTTGCTCAGGAGAGCAGCTGCCTTGCCCTCTCCATTTCCTCAGTTACTCCCCCACAATTCCAGGCAATACTTTTTGTATATTTTATCAGTTTTGATGGCCATGTACTGTAAAAGTTTTATGTGGAAAGGCAGTGCTCTGCCATGGCAGCTGGAAGAACAGTAAGGTGCTTAGCAGAGCTGCCATGCTTAAGAGTCTGAGTGAGTCCAGAACAGAAACCCACAGGCTGGGTTGGGAGCTGTTGCTGAAATCCTGTGCCTTTTTTAACTGCAGTACACCCTGCCTTGAGGGGAAGGGAAGTCCATGCACACTACACCGGCATCATCCACACAGGAAACTCCTGGGCAGTACTAGCACAGAGAGGTGTCCGCAAAGACTGTCCCTCTTCCTGAGGCTGCACTGCCACACAAGATGCTGCAAGAAACAAGCATTCTGGGCTCAGCCCTTGCTCTACACAGAAAATGTTCTCTGCGACAACAAGAGAATCTCCTCCTCTGGCAGGCATTTCTCAGATTTTTCAGGTCTACTGTCCCGTAGTTTGTTTTCATTTTCTAATGAAATCATTGTGATGAAATGAGGCAATTGTCCCACATGGGATTTGAATAAGCTAAATCCTGCTTGCCATTAATTAGCTGGATTTCAGCTCTTGATTTCAAACTATTAAAATAATTAAGTTTGTACGAAGGCTTAATCACAGAAAGTAGCTGAATCTTACAGTAATGTCAGTAAGAGTCCCAGCGGGGAACATGTTCCTGGTTAGCTGCTTCCTAATGTTGCTTCTGGTGACCTGCTCATATGGCCTAATTGGTCTGCACTGAGAGCAGAAACCAATTAGGACTGCAGAAGTCTGGTACATAGTTGGGGCCAGCTTAGGTAGTTTTTTCTCATTATGGTTTGTTAGAGACTCTTTCCTTCTAGCCAGCTGTTGAAAAACGGTTTATTCTCTTTCGGCAGGAGCTGAAATTCAAGTCACGTGCTCCTGCTCTTGCTACATAAATTTGAACATCTGAAGTCAAGAGTGTGATTAAGAGTAGTGCTGAACCCTTGTCTAAATGAACATAGAAAACTATGAAGATGACCCAAATCTGAGTAGGGCAAAAAGTTACTTTACCGCATGCTGAGCTGTGACAGTGTCCGAGTCAGGAGTGCTGATGTGGGAATTTAAATAGCACTTAACACATTTTCCTGCTCGAAATCCTCCCTCACTCTGCAGGTAGATCTGGGAAAATTATGTGTTTTAAAACACTTCAAGAGGCTTTTCCAGTTTTCCTGTTTTGCACCACCTCAGAGAGTGTATGTGTGCAATGCAAAGGTGCCACATGGAACTGGACTGGTATTATTAAATGCAGAATCTCTTTGTCCAGGACAGCAGAATTATTAATCAGCCTGGATGAAGATTATTTTCCCTGGCTTACTCTGAGTTCCACCGTGACTAACAGCTTGGTGACTTAGGACATCAGTTGTCTCAACTCCAGTTGTATTATCTTTTGTATGTCTAATTGCTTTCCCTTTTTTTTAAAAAAAAAAAAAAACACTCCTAAATTTTTGGCTTAGCTGTAATAAAAACATTGCTTCACAAGTCAAGCTGTTCTGAGAACATAATTCTAACTTACAGACATGTCTTCTTTTATTGTCTTTTAAATTTTTTTTAAAACAAATTTGACTAGAGTTTTCCTCCATTTTCACCCTTTTTAAAGGTACATGACAAATAAGGCTTTATTGGGATAAATGAAACCACAGATGACTAAATTGTAGAAAGATGAAAAAAAGGAAGGGGAGTATCTCCTTGCTACTGCGGGCTTGTCAGTGCAACAGCTCATAGTGAAGTAATAAGTGTAACAACCCAGAAGAGAATCAAAGCAGGAAAGGACCAGAATGCAATGTAAAACTATGCTGAAATAAAAATATTGTAACTACAAAGGCAAAACCTTTCCCTGAACCTTGCTGCACTTGTGTCTGTCTAAAATGGAGGGGGTTTGAAAACAGGCAACAAAAATAATCAGCGCTGGGGAGACGGCTTCAGGTAGAGGCTGCCATATACCTGGTGCCAAGTCAGGCAAGAGTTGGAAAGAAGTGACGGGATAATCCTCAATGGAACAAGGCATCTCAAGATACTTCAGGGTGTCTGCTCAGTCTTCCTCACCTTTTAAAACAAGGAGGGGACTCTCAGTAACACTAAAAGGAAATCTTTCTTACTCAGTAGTTAATGAACCTTTGGCATAAGATAGTGTTGCTCTCACCAACGCAAAAGCAAGGCTGGAAGCTCTCCTTACTATGAAGGATCCAGTCAGTGGAATGGAATTCTCTTAATCAGTCATTCAGCTCACTTTACATACAAAGACTTGATTAAAAGATGTATATAATGATTACTTCTTTACTCTGTCAACGTAGTACTGGTGGTGCAATACTTCAAGTTTCATTACAATATACACCACCTCTAAGAAGGTTCTACAGCTTTTTCTTTCTGTGCAGATTTATTTATGTCAATATAGGCAAAATCTTTGCTGAAAAAGCACAGATTTTTCAAACTCTATCAGAAATAGGTGGTATGGCTCTCCTTCCAACCATTGGAAGCATAGTGGTGTTGTTTGCTTGATATTTAAGAGCAAGTGCTTAAGGAGATAGAGGTATGGTACTCTGTCAGCTTTTGTGTGGCTGCTATGCTTGCTTTATTTAGGAGCTGTAGGAGTTGTGTTGTATTACTTCAAAATGGCCATCTGTATGTTCTAATGCTGTGCATTTGTAGAAACACAGTCCTGTGCATAGATAAGGGCTTAAGCAGGTTTCAAAGTCCAATTATCTCAGTTTGCCAGCATTCAGATGGATCTTTTTTGATATTCTGGTATTTCCTATTGATTGTCTTAGGACCAAACTAAGCTGAGCTCTCAAGGCATTGCAGCCACATGTTTCTGGTCAGGAAAGACAAAAATAGGATGTACCTGCTTGCCTTTGGCCACACTTTATAGCTTACCTGCCTTTTAGTACTTACAGCTGGTTATATCTACTTTCAAGGAACCAATCTGCCCAATTTGCTGAAAAAATTCTATTCCAAATGAACATGCTCGAGTAATATTTTCTACAAAAATGGGGCTGGTCTGAGTTTATTTCCTAATGTTGTTGGTGGTGGGACCCAGCCTAAATTCATGTCTTGTAGTTCAGAAAACTTCTTATGCACAGGTATACTGGATTGTTGAGCTTATAATTAAATCCAGCCTGAAAAGACAAATAAGCAATATCTTTATATATTTATGTAACCCTTTTTGCTTAGCTTTTGTTTCATCATCCCTGGAACAGCACTTTTTGGATCTTTCCCCTGTGTTTCTGGTAGAAATGCTTTTTTCCTTTCTTCCTGAGAAGCTGGGCTGAAAATGACATCATTTACCTCTTTAATACACAAAATAACTTGGCTGATATGACAAAACTGTTCCCATTGCTCTCTGAGGACTTTAAACCAAATCCTCACTTTCCTGGCATTGAGAACAGACAGCAAAAGACAGACCTGAGATGCTGATAGGTGTTGTAACCATCTGGCTCCTGAAGCCAAACCTGCTGTCAGCCCTGGGAAGAGAGACCCAGATGGACTGCAGAGGTATATCCTATTCTGGGTTGAATAGGAAATACCATGAGAAAGATTTCTGCTGTGACTTCTGCAGGGAGGAGGTCTGGCTTTCTTCACATTGAAAGTGTGCAATGGGAGATGGTTTTCATACAGAGCTCTCCAGCATCCCTTAAATCTTCTGCTAAGAAAGCCTGCCTTTGCCAATCTTTAAGGATCATAAAGGGAATTTATTGTTATATTATGCTTGTTTCTCTCAGATCAAGCAGAAGAAACATTAAGGAGGGATTGTCCTGCTAGCTGACAGTTTTGAATTCTTTATGAGTGTTTTGAAGTCCAGATCATGTGTTTATATTCACAGGCTGTATTATTTTTCCCATGGTTTTTGAGCTCTCCTGATGTTTTTTTTCGGAAGGGTTTCCTCTTAAGCTAAGCCATTATCAGTAATAGAAGAATTATCATGGCACAGCAGCTGTGCAGCTCATTGCACATCTAAGGCAGGCACCAAAAGGTTTTTCCCGTAGACCAGCAAAGCTCTTTTTCCTGAAGAAAAGATATTGCACCTTCAAGTGTTCTGTTGCTCAGTTGGAGTTGACTCTTTCCACAGCTTGGATATTTACAGCTATCCGCAGCTTGGATAGCTCATCCCAAGGGTGCTGTTCTCCCTGTAACTTCAATCTGCCGCAGACAGGCCAAGCTGCAGGGTTTAGCAGAGCAAATAGGGTGGCTTCAAAGAGCTGTAACTATGAGGAAAATCAGAACTCTGGGAGGATAAATTCTATGCACAAAATCTGTGTGTTATGAAAAGGCCCTGCTCTCTCCTACGCTGAGCAGCCTTCAGGAGAACAAACAATATGGTTTGCTTTGTCATTTGAGCAACTTGAGCTGAAGCCACTGTCCAGCAGAGGACAGGGGCAAGCTGTTCAGGGGCCATACATTTCATTTTGGCACTCCATCCGTACCTGCCGGCAGGAACCGTGTACTGGGAGAGAAAGCCCTGCACAACTGGGCTACAAAGCAACAAATGCAAAGCCACAGGTACAATGAGGTGTCTGCCAGATGAAAATATTAGGGTCTGGCTGGGGGCCTGGACCAGAAGCAGTTTTGAAGCACTTAGCTCCTCTTCATGTTCTGATGAGAGAGCAGGCTAGGCACTTTTTCATCTCTCTGGGACCAGCTATGAAATCAAGCCTCTTGCAGGAGGTGAAAATACCACCAGGATTTCACAAGGATATTTTTGGCATGCGATAGACAGTGGTGGATCCTGCAGATTTCCCATGCATGTCCTTCACAAGCAAGCTGTGGTATGGTGGGAGATAGGGGATGAACAGTGCTGGAGGCTGCCACATCCTGTTTGTGAGAAATGTTGTCTACATTGCTAAGACTGGTAGTCCAGTCTGCACCACAGCTGGGAGAAGGCAGTCAACAGCTCTTCTCATAAACTTTGGTGATGACAGCTGCTTTTTGCCCAGTAAGCCTGTGCATGTAATCAGAACCAAAAATGGACTTGCACTTAGCACGCTTTAAACAGGAATCATATCTAGCTCATTACAGTTGCTGTGGCTAATTATCACTGACAGATGTCTAAATAAAACCAGGAAGCAGCAACACAGGAGAGGAGTGGGTGGTGCCTGTGCTCCTTTCTGTTACCAAGTTCTGTGTGTCACTTCAGTGGGGGGGACTGAGCCTATACTGTGATTATAGATCACACCTCTGTTTCTGTTTTGAAGTATCTCCATATGGGAGTGACGAGATACTGAAAGCGACCCTAGATTCTCCAGTCTGTTGCTGGCATTGCTCCCAGAATGCAGCCTGCTGAAACTTTGAATTTACCATTACAGAAATATTGGAGGAATTGCTTATGAAAGAATGAACAATCTTTATTTCCCAATTAAAAAAAAAATACATGTAATGTTTCTTGCAACTAAAACTGAGTATAATGAAGAGACAAAACTGAAATAATGGAAGATATTTTTGACATGCTGATGTGCTTAGCCTTAGTCATCTACCTTTAGTGTTTATGCACTAGGCTTTGAGAGCCAAAAACATAATAGAAAACGTAGGAAACTGAAATGATGAAGTAAAAAAAAAAAAAATCAGCTATAAGGATAATCTCCCATGCTTTTTCTCAATTTATTTTGCCAGTGTCTGTAAATTCTACTCATACTGAGATAAGCTAATTGGAAAAAGAGAGGACTGTGAGCTTGAAAATTCACAAAAACTGTTTCAAAGTACCTCCCTTGCTAATAAGATTTTCCTTTTTCAGTTGCTTGGTGACATAAATCAGGGTTAACAAAAAAAAGACATGGAATTCACACAACTTCCCACATTTCAAATTGCGTGTTTGATTGCTATGTTTATAATCTGTGTAAGTAATCTAAACCACTGTTTAAAGAGGGAAAGCAACATAATATGGAATAATTCACAGTATGCATACAAACACCTTGAAGATCTGTGTGGACAATTTCAAAGCAATTAATGAACAAAGCTTCTTGACTTTAGTCAGCTTTAATGAACTCTCTTTTATTAAAGCACTGATTAGTCCTGCTCTGGTGGTAGGAGATAACTTGAAAAGGGCAGCTAGATCTCAAAGCATGAAACAATCTGGAAAATCACATTGGAGGTTAGACCCAGGAGAAAACTCTAATTGGCTAGTTTGCATCCTATCAGATCAATTATCATCAGTAGTCTAGTAAGAATGCTGTCTGTTTCGCACTACAAATGCTTTCAAGAACCAATTGGAAAGTGCTGCCAGGTGTGCACGCTGCAATGGTGCACACTTTTCATCATTTGCTGGTGGAATGGCTTTCAATAAATGGTAGGGAACCCTACTGCCTCGTGATGCATGCAACACATTTAAATTAGTTTTGTTAACTAAGTCTCAGCCTTCTGTACAACTTGTACTTGCTGTAGAAACTGGCAGAGAAACCATCACCTTTCCCACAAATTAGTTTTGGACAGTTTAGGTCAGTCCTTAATGACAATGTGTGTCCTGAAGGGCTTTGCATCATTCTGCTGGATTATAGAAATAGCAGGAAGCAGCAAAGTGAAAAGTGTGGTCATTTTGATATATGATCTCTCAGTACAGTTGGGGTTTTTTTTATCAGCTAGGACAAAGAAAGATGATCAGGAGTACTAGAAATGCCAGTGGTACATAGGTGAAGGCTCTCACCAAAATTTAAATGTTAATCAGTGTCTCTGTGTTTTCTAAGGCTTGCAAAAGTCCAACTCCGAGGACCTAGGCAGAAAAAGAAGTTTAGCCAACTTCTCCATGTGTGTGCAATTATTTTCCTTCTTCCATTGCCAGTAGTGGAACTAGGCCACCTAAACCTAAGAATAACATGTTTGTGCCACATCTGTTCCAGCTGTTCGTACTTGAATGTGAAGATGAACACCTGAAAGACTTAAGTTTCATTTTTTAGTATGCCTAAGTGACCATGAGGTTAATGGTTACCTGTAAGTTGTCAGAGGTTATTAAGGTCCTTGAAGGCTGAATTCTATTCCACATAATGCATAAGGAAGAGATGATCCAGCCACAAAAGTTGTGATGAGTAGCATGTGGCCTGTAGTTGTTAAAAATTTTGGGTTCAATGATTAGCCTAGTGTTGAACACCCACAGTATTTCAAGGTCTCACAATTTTTGGAAGTCATGTGCCTTGTGCAGCCCTAGGACTTCCTACAATTATGCCAAATCCTGTATGTGTATGTAGTGTCATCCAAGCACTTGCTATCTGTGAGTCTCACAGAGGAACAGGAACAGAAATGTGTGTGGAAAACCACAGTCAAAGCCATATAGATTATGGCTTTTTTTCTTGTCTAATTGGGTCTGAAAATTGCCCTGATATTTCTGGACTAGTGATTTAAGGAGGAAATAATTGACAACAGAATTTTTCCTATTAGAGCTAAATCTCAACCTTTTGGTTTGTTTCAGTACACCTGCAGCTGGAAGAGGTATCACTGCATGTGTTAAGCAAGCTGTGTCAATACTCATCTCTCTGGCAGGGAAAGAAAATGTCCTTGTTGGATCTTTGACAATTTAGTTTCTTTCACAAAAATTGAATTCCCGCTAGTTAAATCAATGTGGTTGATTTCCTGTTTCACTCCCCTTTATATTTCTCTTCTATTTCAGAAGTTACAAGGCTGTGTAAAGACTTGGATTTTCTCTCTTTAGTAAATTGCTATTTACACAATCCGGTTGAATCAGGAGAAAAACCGCAATCCTAATTATCTGTCTGAGCCACCTATTCAGGCTAAAAAAAAAGTTTTAGCTTCACTGAGAAGTGATTAATACTTAATATACTTAAGTAACTTGGGAACTCTCCAAATTACTTTTGCAGAGGTCTGGGAGATGCTTAACTTTTCTGTTACTTTTACAAATTTCTGAGAAGGTGCTATGTCTTCCATTCTTGTTTCTAACACAGAAAAAAGTCAGGCAGATCCAACTCTACTAAAACTGAAGAAACTTAACTGAGAGGCATGGGCTGTATTCTGAGATAATAAAACAGTGTCTATTGTATACAAAGACATCCTCAGAAAATGTTTGGGTGGCAATTTACAAAATCAGATCCCAGAATGTATTGAGACACCGGACACCCATATCCTACATACCCTCCCACAAAAAACTTATGAACCTGGATTAGAAGAAAGATAAGCCAGTGGAAATTAGCCCTGGGAATAGACTCCAAGCACTCACAGAATATGGTGGTTAAACACGACCTGAAGAACCAAAGTATTACTGTGTTTTTTGGTGATTGTGGTCTTGTTTTTTTTGTTTGCTTGTCCAGCTCCAGAGTTTGTATATTATGTGGACAGGCTCTGTAGACTCTGTCTGTGATCCTCAGCACTATTCAGGTTTTGGACTATCATTGAAAATATCTCTATTCTAATCTGTATGTGAGAACAAGGATTTAAATACTTCAAGCTTTTCTATCACAAAAAAAAAAAGCAAAAACACAAAAGGGAAACAGAGGTAACAATTTTTCTGCTCTCCCAGACTGATGATAAAATTATGAGGCACTTGGATTTGATAGTAATGGAGAACATATGAGTTCCTGGGGATGCCTAGAGGGGTATTTAGAGCTACCAGAATTCCCAGGACTCCCAGGACTCCTAAAATTTCCTGCTCAGATGGATTACTTTTTATCAGTTTTGTTTATAATTTCAAGCACCTGCCCATATGTTTTAAAAACACTACAAATTGTGACTGGGCAGCAATGTAGGTTTTACATCTGCACAAGCTATTCCCAACTATTTCTCTAGGGAGTAAATGCCATGTTTCTGGCCTTGCATTACTTGACTCCTCTGCTTCAAAACTGCCCTGTTCCTTGTCTAATTGTGTGCAAACTATTGGAGGAAAGGGAAATTGTCATACTATTGAAATGCTGTTTTAGGAGGAGTTAAGATTCTGTTAATGAAAAACACAGAGACTGCAGACAGTTTGTGTCCTACAACTCTGCACTTTACTGGCATTTTCTCATGTTTTTGTGTAGCTCCAAAATTGTAGACTTGTGTTTGCATCACCTGTGTCCAACTGACCATACTGCACTGGGGAGTGAGTCTCAAGCTTCTAGCACAGCCTCCAGGAGCATGCTGTAATCCTAACTCATTTGTGGGACTAAATAGAATAGTTTCAGTGTTATTCTCTGTTGTCTGATCAAATCCACTAAAACTTGAAGACCAGCAGGATGTTGCCCTCACTTTCTCTTTCAGAAGCCTCAGCTACTAAAAAATATTAATGACCTTGGTTTGCTCCACTAACCTAACTTAGGTTGCAGGCTTTCTGACTGTGAAGTGTGAAATACGTGCATTTAGGAGATTCTGCATTTCTCTCTTTGTTCCCTGTGATCAAGGGAACATAGTAGTCAGCTGAATCCTGCAGAAGGTTTTTTGAGAAATCCTTGCCAATTCAGCTGCTCTAGCCATTAATAGCTGGATAGTTGTCATAAGGCAACATGGAGTTGAACAGAAAGCCTTGATCTCTTTTTCACACTTTACCAGCAATCATATGAGAAAGACAAAATGATGAAAATTTCTTTTCCTGGGTGAAGATTTAAACATTCACTGTCAAAAAGACAGTGAAAACTTTTTATCTTCATGCACGTTTTCTAGATGATCTTTAAGGCAAAGATCTTTTTGAATGTTGTCAATCAAAAGAGTGGGGCATTAGTGTACAGATATTACTTATCAGATTACACAGAGTGCACTTGGATTTGATCATACAGATTTATGAAATAACACCCCCAAAAATATTATTAAATCAATGTTTTGTCAAGCTTTCAAAAAGGAGAGAAGAGTCATCTCAGGAATTCCTTCCTCAAAGTCAGCAGCTTTGTGTGTTAACTTATTTTATTTCATCCAATCTATTCTGCAGCAGCCTTTCTCATATGACTTCTCTTTGTGGTGATAGTGATGTTGCCAGTACAATGTGCCCCCACCCCTTCATCCAGTCCTGGGAGCTTCTTTTTCCTGCTTTCATGTAGAAACTTTGGCTGCTTCTCTGTGCTCCAGAAGTACCATAACATATGGAGCTGCTGCTTTGGGATGTGATGTCCCAAAGCCATTGTTCTGCATGCGGAGATTTATGTCTAACCTAGCTGATGCACACTCCTTAGATAACCCAGAAAAGAAGCTCATAGCAGACTTGGAAAGGAGGAAAGTCACAGTATTCACTCACAGAAACTGCAGACATTGAATTGGCTGGAGCTTTCTCTGATACCAACAGTTATGTGGAATTATAATTTATCTTTTGACTTGAGTCTCCAGCAGCATTTTGTCTGTCATAAGTTTCAAATATGCTCCTCACACTATGGAATGGGCTTTACATTCCTCTTCTGTATTTTTCCCTAGTCTTAGGTTTCTGCAGTTTTACATGGACCTGCAGCAGCTGCTGTCCCATACTTGGAAGTAATTTCCCACAATTAATTTATAGGTGTCAAATACTTGCTGTTTAAGTCAGCATATAACCCTTCTTTATTGGCAGTGACAAGTGAGTGCACATGAATTATCCCATTAACATCAATAAAGCATCACTTCAGTGACACTAATTTTAGCAGGGGCAGATGGAAAATTGTTTATTTTTGTGTTTAAGGCAAAGTGCCTCAGATTTTCATCTTTGTTTTGTCTCTTGTTTCTGAGGGAATTTTGGAGGGTGAAAAAATTCTAAAGCATATTTATTTCAAAGAGCAGCCACACAATGAATAGTGCCATTATATCACAGTCTGGTTCAGGAAATCTTTGGGACACAGTAGTGGTATTTCTTCCATTACTTAGCAGCTCCTTATAGAACTATTCAAAATTAGAACTTGTATGAAAAAATAATCCTTTCATGCAGGTTTTGGAGAAGTCTTTTAACTCAAAATATTCCATTGACGTTTTTAATCCAAATTGAGCCTTTATTCCAGTTCACTTAAAGCAAAATGAAATGTTCTGCCCTTACATTCTACCTGTTCTCACTTCTTCCTCTTGAAATGAGCTATCCTTCCTTGCACAAAACCAATTTTCTGTCCTGAGTGCATCTGCAGAACTCGTAAAGCTGGTTGTTACATCGCCATCTAGTGATTTAAAACCATTGCAAAACTTACCTGAAGATGTTTCACTAACGGCCAAGTCACAGTGTTGAAAACCCTTACTTGCTGGTGCAGTTGCCTGTCCTTATACATGGAATGTCTAACCAAACATCAGTGATTTCCTAGAATTTGAAAAATTAATCTTTTCTCTGCTGTCAGGATATTTTTATAAAAAGTGGATGCAAGCGGAGGGGGGAAATATGCCAGAAAGCCTTGAGTATAGAGCTAAAAGAAGTACCAATGTATCATTTTAAAGAAGTATTGATTTGGTGTACTGAAGCATATTAGCACTAACTGGAAATTACCTCTGCATTTTCAAGTTAGAGGTCTCCTCCATTCTGTTTGATTTTTAACACAATCTGTATTATCTGGTCTTGTATTCTATTCTTGTGTTGAATGTTCAGTTTAGACGGTATAGGAAACAAATGTACAGTACACTTTAAAAAAATAATAGAATTGCCTGGCCAGAACAAGGCTTTTTTATTTGCCAGTTATAAAGTGAGCAACAGGGATGGTCATGTACGCGTGGTCTTCACATTTGTAGAGGTGGGCAAAATATTATAGAAGACCAGGTGCTTCTTTTGATTTAGCTGTGGTAGCACAGGTGAATATAATGTTTTGTGGGCATTTCTTTGCTGAATGCTTCAAAACAAGCAACAGGTGTTAAGCATATCTGATTTTCTGCTTTTATTATTCACAGATGTGCTGAATGGGCAAGGACATAATTTCTAATTAGAGGTACCCACAGCCCTTTTTCTTCTTGCCACAGGATAATTTCTTACTCTTCATATCTCTCAGTATCCTGTATCCGTTTGTGTGTTGTGAGAGCCATTTCCACTTGGAGGTGCCAACAGTGGCAAAACAATAGTTTTGTCAGACTGTGGATAGCAGAGAGACTTTTGCTAAGATAATGTCCAAAAAATTTATGTCTCAAAGAAGTAAGATGGATGTGTCGGTCCTTCATTATTTCTCAGTAATCTCCTTTGTAATGGTAGGCTATGTTAGCTATGAATCTGTGTAAGTATCAGTGACTGAAATATCCTTCCTCATGAGTGTTAAGCCAGGGTGCACCTATTTAAAGTATATTTTATTTGGAGTCAAAAGAGGGCAAGATGGCAAAAGAGGGCAATACTGCTTTCTGGAAGTGTTATACAGAGGGATTCCTCCACCATTGGCATTGGTTTCCCAGGAGCCACAAGTAAGAGTTAAAATATGAATGCCTCTGTTTTCAGGCTGAATGCTTTGCACTGGCAGCAAATTAACTGCCCTTCCCCCACCATCTCTCACTCCTAGTCCTGTATTTGGTCCATTTTCCTATTTACTCACTTCTGAAGTGATCTTTGGGGTACAGTTTGGGTTTAGCAGAGAACAAGTTTCTTGCAGTGCTAGAAGGTAAGACTTACATGTAGTTGACTGCCTTTTAAACTTGATGTGTATTTTCATGGAGCCAGAACTGCCTCTGAAAGTTTGCTTTACACAAATATATTCCTCAGCTTTGGGATAATCATTATGTATCTTAGTTCACTAGATTTGCATCCGCTTTGTTGACATAGGTATGTAATCTGATTTCCAAACTGAAATACTGGATTCTATATCTGCTTGTGTAAGTGGTGGGGGAAACACTGATGGCAAAATAGAGATATGTGAAAGAATTTTTGGAAAGAAGTTGATATAAATATCTGCTTTTTACAAAGTGGAAAAAGTGAGCTAATGGCACTAAGAAAGTAATTTTTATGAGGTTCCCTTGCAAGCCAGAAAAAGAGGCAGAAAAGAAGTTATCAAATACTGAGGTGTTATTGCTAGAAAGCATATGAAAGTGAGCTTCACAAGCCATCTGGAAATTTAAATCTGGGGTTCCCTCTATCCTGAACAGTCTATCAGCTGTTTCCATGTCCTTTCAGTGAAGTATAAGGAAAGTCTCCGCTCCCTTGAGCACTAAGATGACTCTGTAAGTCATACACATCCCCATATGCTGAGACAATTTGTCCCTAAGAGAACAGAAGCTTTAAAACTCACGAATTAATTTTCTTTTTATTTTATGTCTGTGCAAGGCTAATTACTGATAAGCTGACTGCACTGGTGACTTGTATTACTGTGTGGGAGTCATCAATTTATCTCAAAACACACTGGGTAGAGAACAGAGACAGTTTTTTGTTCCTTGGGCTCTATAATGGATTTAGAACTATGCTACGTGACTTTATTACTTTGTCTTCAGGTATAAATACCACCATAAATTGGGCTATGAATATATAGATTTAGTTCATCCTCACATGAGAGATTAGAAAGTTATCCTGATTTTAAATGCTGTTAATGGTAGAAAGACATTGATAGAGTTTTTTTCACAGCATGACGAAGGTCACAGACAGTTGAAGAAAACACTAATGACCTGCAGTCTTTCTAGAGATGATCTGATTTTTGCTATGACAGTTTAAGGACCTGCAGGAAGTCCAGCTCAACTGAAAATTACTTTTCTGTCTGAAAAACTGCATTTCTTTCCTGTTCAGAGCCAGGATTGAGGACAACTCTTCTCTCCATTGTACTCTCTACTGAAGCTCATTAGTCTTTTGTCTGTAGTTGCTGTCTTTCCTCAGCTGCATATTTTGGATTCTTTCTTTCCTGTTCCCTATGAAATCAATAGGTCTCTGTACTGACTACTGTCCATGAATTATATAACAGGGACTCATGGATCTGTTCAAAATTTCTTCAAAAATAACACAGTAGTTTCACAGAAGCATAGAATCAAAGAATTGTTTAGGTTGGGAAAGACCTTTGAGATCATTGAATCCAAGCATTAAACCAACACTGCTAAGTCCACCACTAAACCATGTCCCTCAATGCCATTTCTGCATGTCTTTCAAATGCCTCCAGGAATGGTGGCTCCACCACCTTCCTGGGCAACCTGTTCCAGTGATTAACTATTCTTCCAGAGAAGAAATGTCTCCTCGTATTCAAACTGTATCTCCCATGGTGCATCTTGAGGCTGTTTCTATTTGTCCTATCGCTAATTTCATGGGAGAAGAGGCCAACCCCACCTGGCTACACCCTCCTTTCTGGCAGCTGTAGAGAGTGATAAAGACTTCCCTGAGCCTCCTTTTCTCCAGGCTAAATACCTCGCACTACCTCAGCCAATTCTTCTAAGACTTGTGTTCTAGACTCTTTCTAAATGCTTAATTGGTCTTCTTTTGACACGATCCAGCAGGTCTTTGTGCTTCTGGCTGCATTACTAATGTCTAAAAATGCAGAGTGCTTGAGCCTTTTCCTGGTTTTGAGGCATTCCTAAAGCCTGTGGAATGATTTCTGTAGGAGTTCTCCAGCACTGAATAATATGCTTACCCAGCCTTTTTTTAGAAAAACAGATTGGTGGTTTTGGCAGCATTATTTTGCTCTCTCTTTTTCACAAATCTTTTAGAATCTTTTAGAGCTCTAAAGAGATGACTTGAGAACTTACCCTGCAGTCAAATTTAGATGGAGTTGGCCTGTGTGGTTTTAAAAGCTGTTGCAAGGCAGGGATGGAAGGCATTTCATTTTCTTTGGAATCCCTGAGAAAAATTAAGATATATTTGTGGTCCTGTGCTGTTGTACAAAAGCAAATTTGTATGGTTATTTTTCATTGTCCACCCTAAAACGTTCTAGCAGATCTTTGTATTTCTAAGCCAACATCAGGTTGACTCTTCCTACATTTCAAGACACTGTTAGAGAAAGAAATACCTTATTTCCTGGTGCTGAAACTGGTATTCATACCAAACCTTTGAACTTATTCTGCTTATAAGGTATGTGGTATTAGTTGGAGTAAGACATCACTCTGTAAACAGCTTAAGTTCAAAGAAATTAAGAAATAAACAGCAACGCCTTCTCCCAAAAAGGGAAAGGAGCATCTTCGTTGAGTGGTTTTCTGATCACCAAATAAAACCAAATTGTTGCATGATCTCTAATGGGGCCTCATTCTACAGCAGTAGCAGTGCCTTTAAAGTACTTGATGACCTTTGCTTTGCTGTTAATTTCACCTGAGACTGTAAGCAAAATTTTAAAAAGGTCCATCCGTGATTGATAGTTCTGTCCTGAGCAGTTCCACTCAGTAGTCTAGCAACCATTGGACGTTTTGCCTTTGTGTACATTGAATCATGATGCATGAAGGTGATTCTTGGAACCTTGCAACATAAGCACTCTATACATTAATTTTGAGAGGTGGATCCTTTCTGCTCCATGGACTATTCCATGAAATTAGCTGTTAAAAGTACACTTTCAGAGCAGGTCACTTTGTATCAGAAGGGAATGTTCCTTTTGGCCATTTGTAAACCTTTATATTTGTCTGAGTGATGTTGAGAGTCACTGGGCATGATCAAATAAAATACAAGTGTAAGAATGTTATTTACTGTGGTAAGGTGGCTTACTGGCATTGCTTTTGATTAATATTAAATGTGCATCATGTTTCATGCCCAATAATGTTGAAATTACTGTGATTTCCACAAAACCTTGTTCTATCTATTTACAACCATCTGCTATTATGTTTGGAGTCCTTTGCACTTATGAAACATGGTAACAATGGCATGAAGAGCTGCTTGATGCACCATCATATCACAAGAATTCGCAGTGCAAAAAATCGTATGGTGTGCCTGTTACAGAAACTCATGTACTGAGGCTCCTGTCAGTCAGAATTCCACTGAATATGATCATCTAAAAATGTACATCATAAGGGATGATCTGGTTCAAATACGGTTTTTTTAGGTATGACAATGTGAAGGGAAGTAGGAGTACTCCTGAGGTCATGAGAGAAGTTTGTCACAGAAACTGCTCTCTCCCTCTCCCTCCCTGTTCCTTTTTAATTCCCAATGCATTTTCATTTTCTCTCCAAGTGCACAAATCTGTCAGCCTAAGCTGGTGGACTACAGCAAGAAGGAAGGTTGTGAAAGGGAAAATGGCTGAGAAAAAATAACATGCAATATCTTGGTGTCTTGAGAATTATTTTAATACACAAAAATAGTAAGTAAGGAGCTGGTATGCAAGAGTAAAGGGGTTTGTAATAAAATGTGGGTAACATCTTAATTGAAAAAAGAGAAAGACAGAAGAACACAACTAGTGAACTGCAGGCAATACAAATGTGAATTATTATATTATTCATTAATTACTAGGATTTTGCCAGCATTTCTTTAATCAAGGTATTTTTAGTTTAAGTGTAGCAGATGGTATATCTTGTAGTTCACAGTAAGAGACTGGCCATTATCTTGAGCAACCAGGTCTGAAGACATTTGGAGCTAATATAAATTACTAGAGTTTGATTTTCATATGGGCATTTTTTGTGTCCAGCCAAGGTTGCACCAGCACTATCAGAGAGATCAGGCTGGGTTCCTAAAAAGTTATCTGTGAGTAGAAATGATGTCAGAACTGTAGAGAGAGGTAAAACTCTCATTGGAACAAATGGTTGTCTGGCTGAGCCCATCACAGTTGTGACACCCTCTCTGCAACGCTCTGGGAAGTTTATTTGTCTCAGATATCAGATTATCTATTTGCAAAAGATATCAAATGTCATGAAATGTGATGGGAAGGTGGAGTCAGAAACCAAAGTGGTATCATCTGCTTAGGTCGGTGCACCAAATACAACAAAATTTCACTTTCTGTAAATATTGAGATCACTACATCAGCAGTCTTACAAAATGGAATTTATGGTAGACATACTCAAAGGCAATCAGCTCCCATTTTTAAATGTGTCTCAGTAGTAACACTTCTCTTGAAGTTCTCTGTTGCTCTTCAACATACATCTTAAAGTCTTATTTGGTACAACTCACTGGCAAATGTAAGTTGTTCATGACAGTGGGATCTCAAAACCAGAAAGTTTAGATGTTTTGAATTTTCTTTGCTTATGTCACACTGTTGAGGGGCTTCCATTGTCTGGTAATTTAGATTTTACGTGGGCCGAGTAACTGCACTTTAACATGCATATTGATTTGGTACCCTGTAAGTTTATTCTCCTTCTGACTCTACTCTTCTGGGAGAGCTGCTGTTCTGAGATCTGACTTCAAGTCACAGTGGTGCTTCCTAGTACTGTAGGTTTCTCTCAGTTCACAGGAAATATTTGAGTTCAGTTCCTTGAAGGGACCGAGTGTGAGACATCAGTGAGAGCAGTGAGCGGTCCCCTGCCCCCTTGTCCCGCATTAAGCCTGCTGTGGGATCATTACAAGGCTAAGCACACTCAGCTGCCCACACTGTGCCACCCAGTGCCCTCACCTGGAGGACATTGCCAGAGCTACAACCCACCCCTGCAGCAATACCAGGTGCCAGCACAGATTCGCTTTTCAGAAGCACTGTTTTCCTACATAGAAAATTTCTGGTGAGTTGCATCCCGTGAGTGCATCTATGCTGAACAGGTAAGGAAGGAACATATAAAGGCCCTTTGAGCTGGAGTGAAAAAAACCTTCCTCCTAAGTTCTTTTCCCAGGACTTGTACCAGGGCAGATGGAGGAGGCCTAGGGTAACTCTGTGCGTGCCTGCTTTGGTGTTCTGCTTGTTGTAACCCACGGTCAGCTCTCTCACGGTCTCGCAGCCTGCCAGCTTTTCCACAGCAAGAAGAAGGTAAGGTGTGCGCTCGTCGGAGCCTGGGGGCTGTCCCGCTGGCCGCGGCTGGGAGATGGTGTGGCCAGTAGATGGCATTCGCAGCCCGGGCCGGCTCCAGCAGCCCGGCACAGCCCCGTCAGGCTGCGCTCGGCTGGGCTCCCCGGGCTGCGTGCCGGCTCCGCCAGGACGGGCCGTCCCCACACCTGCGACACTGCGGGCGGCTCCTCAGCCTGCACGCTGCGCAGAGAAGGCTCCTGAGCCAAGCTTGGTTGTGCTGAGTTCAACCTGACCCCTGGTGGCACAACCGGTACCGCTCCAGGCGTTTTGGGAGGGTCACGACATCTGAAAGCGTCAGCATGTAAATTTTAGAGGACTGGGGGCAGCTATGCCGTGGGCTTGAAAAATAAATAAAGGAAAAAAAATAAGGTTTGCCATCTGTCCACCCCAACATATGTCTGATACAGTCTTTCATAGTCCAGGCAACACTTTTGAGGCATGTCTCTTCTCAGAAGAAGTTCTGGTACCAGTAACTCGTACTATTTCTGCTTGCTCAACTCCTGCCGTGGAAAAAGCTGCCTGGCTGCAGAGTTTTGCCCACTCCAGCATGGTGCTTGTTCCGTGGTGGACATCAGAGATCCTGATGCGCACCTTGTCAGAACTGGCATTAACTGCAAAGTTAATGCTGGTTTGCTTATCTTTAACTTTCAGTTAAAAGTTTCGTGTATTCAAAAAAGAAAACAGATGCATAAATATACAAAGCCTTCTTTCCCACGTGTTTTAGTCTTTTTTTTCTTTTTTTTCCTCCTTTTTAATTAATTCCTGTCTCCTGACTACCCCTGTGAGTGAGCTTCTATTGCTATATTATCTTGAAGCTTATACGCTCTTGAAGCAAAGAGCTTGACTCTTTGCTGCATTATATAAATTGTAAAACTTTCTCTGCACAAGTGGATTTGCATCATATACTTAAGGAGTAATATGTGGAAAGAATGGCATGGGGAAGCACCTTCTGGAGCATATGAGGGGCTTCATGAACTCATGGACTGACTATGCCACTTATTTTCAAGAGCATGCATGTTTTTCCACCTAAAAAGTCTGGATGCTAAATCAAATGGCTTCCCAGGCAACCACTGATACCAGCAAGGATAGAGATCTCTGCTTTGAATTATCTTCTACAGGAGGCTGCCTCAGTGTTTCCTAGAAGGGTAGAGACGAGCCAGCCATGTCAGGTATTAATGTAGACATCACTTATATATGACAGAGTTGCATTAGGCCAGAATACATGCTTAGTGACCATTAGAAGGAAAATACAGATAGATAATCTCACTGCATGCTGCTCCACAGGGAATTTTGACTCATGTTAGTAAAATTCTATGAGGAAAAAATTAGATCCATGACTTGTATAGTGGGTCTTTGGAAAAAAGGGGATACTTTAATGTAGTCTTGAAAAAGACCAAGCAAAATCCTTCATGTAGCAGGTTATGCTTTGGTAAAAGTCTTGACTATGAGCTAACTAAATCAATGGATTAGAATTTTCTAAATGTAGGGAGTATAGTTTTCTATACTAGAGAACTTTGCAATACTAGTAAGTGCACTGATGCAGTTATGTATAGATTTTAAATCCGTTTGTGTTTGATTTCTGGATTGAGTCTTTTGAGTGTACTCTATCTTTAAAGCTGCATACTTACAAGGCCAAGAAACTTCTTTAAGTGAAACCTGAAATTCTTACTTGCTGTCAATCTACAAAGTAAAATGGTGTTGTTACCGAGAATCTGGTAAAATAAAAAATTCCTTAACACCAATATAGTATTAAGAAGCAGGTATTGTTTATTTGACCAGATGCACAGGGGGATAGCTGCTCTGAAAGTCATACATGAGGAGTGCAGGAAAGGCTTTGTTTACATACTGTATTTTACCTACATATTCTTTGATTGTCCCAGAATAAATGTGATATACGTGTGATAATCATTTCCCTGAAATCATTAACATATTTCCTCTCCCCTTTACACCTGTGCTCTTCTGTCCTGGGGCTCTCTTCAGTGGTGCCTAGTGCTCAGGGACCCCAGTGTTACAGCTGATCTATTAGTTTGGCAGGGCATTGGGGCTGGTGAACTTCCAGTTCTCCTTCTTACACAATGGGCATTGAGCAGTTTCATAGGCCAATGGTCTTTGAGGAATAAGCATTGTGTTAGCTCACCTGGTGTAGACAATTTATGATCTAGCAACAGAGTGACAGGACTCCCATATTGTAAGAGAACAGTAACTTCACCTGGCGTGTTGGTATTGGGCTATGCATGCTAAAGTAAATAAGTGCATTGTGTCCTCAACTCCAGAAACAAGTAGTTCACCTGTGTGATTTCTCTGTCATTTGACATTCTTTGCCTGTGAGAGAATTTTTGGTCTCCTCTCACAGTTTTGAATACTGTCCTAAAAACCAGGCATTGCTGGGCTCAAAATAGGGTCTGTGGCAGGTATAAGGACTAACAGGACAGCAAGTGGTTGAGAAGTTTTGTTCCAAGCAGCTGACTGAATGATAGAGTTAAATTGGTTGCAAGCCAAGGCACGGTGGCCTTGAGACAGACTCAGGAAGGAGAAGGTAGCATGGAGTGCTGTGAGTAACCTAGATGTGGACCTACACAACCCCTAGCAGCAGCTGCATTGTGCTCATCTTAGACAACTCTGTTTTTCTAAGCTGTGTATTTCTGTAGATATTTTATGAGACAAGCCACACAGTCCCCAGTTGAGTTTTTCTTGGAATTATGTTGCCACTTCCTGAAATAGGATTTTTTTATCTGTGAGTTTTCTTTTGGTTGCAAAGTAAACAAGTTAAGCTAACACCCAGGATGAAAACAGCAACATTTGGGACCACAAACTTCGTGGGTTTAGGTTTCAGCCAGAGCATATTTTATAGCTTTTTACTGTAATTTTTTCCCCTCCAAAACTATGTTGGGCTTCATGCCAGCCAATTTTCTCTGTGGAGTTTTTTTTTTTCTGTCTGCAAGAGATTTTCAGAGGTCTGAGAATCTAAGGCAGCTTGTGGATTTCTTCTTGGTTGCTTCTAAACTCCTACTCTGTGACATTCAAATTCCCCTTTCTCTGTAAGTCTTGCCAGAACATCTTAGAGCCCCCCAAATCACCACATGCCTTGAAAGACACAGCAGAGTTTGTCGATTTTCTCTACAATTTCAGAGCTTCTGGGTTGCAGCTCTTCTGTCTTTCACCCTTCCCACGCAGCTAGGAAGTCTAGAAACTTGTTTTATTTCTCCTTCATGAAAATGGAGCTTCTTATCTACTTCTGTACCTAGAGCCTGTAGTGAACATGATGAAATTCTCAATTAAATCCCAGGCATTGGTATTATTGCTTCCTTGCTGTTTTTAAAGTGACGAGTTTAAGTTTTCAGTGTTGTCAAAAGTCCCTTAGCATGACTGTCAACTTAAATTTGTGGGAATGACCTAATTGAAAAAGGCTTCTGCAAGGAATACAAATCCCTTATTCATGTCGTTTTCTACTTTTCCCACAGTTAAAATGTTACATAGTGCAAATGACATCAGAGGTTATATTGCATCATGGAAATATATTTCAGACTCTTACTCCAGTGACAATTCTCTCGTTTCTAAGATAAACTCTGGTTTTGCAACTTGCAGTTTCTAGATTTGCTTCAGTTTCCTGTACCCCCTTGTCATTGTTTTGCCATAGAGAAATACCATTTCATATTATTTCTCCTAAACCATATTGCACCTAAGATTCTTTAAGGTAGTATTCCTATAGGGTCCTTGCACAACAGGTCTGAAGTCACAAGAGGTTTTTGTGTGTGACTGAAACTTGTATCTTGAGTCTGCAGAGCATGATGTCAGGTTCATTCAACTGCCATTCAAGAAAAGCACAGAACAGGTGATAATGCATGGTATTACCTTGCTCATAGAAATGCACTGAAATCAAGGGCAGACTCTCAAATGTCATATGACTGAGTTTGCTGCAATGCTGGAGAAATATGGGTATCATCTGTGTTATTACTCTTTTGCAGATGGCCAAGAAGTGAAAACAACTTGCCCAGAGCCATCCAGCAAATGAGGCCTTGGGGCTAATCAAAGAAAACAATGTTTCCAGGTCTTTAATTTTAACCATGTATGAAGTGATAAATAGTCTTTATACCTGGGAAAACATTAAACACTTAGGGAAATGCAACTGAGAAATACAGCACCCAATATTGCCCAAGAGTGTCTTTCATCTCACTGCTGTTAATCTGCAGCATTTAATGACCAGCTTGACACTATCATAAAAGTTCATCTCTAGCTTCTACGGGTTTTTAAAGAAACACTTTCCTCAAAGCAGTAATATATTTGTGTTGTTTTTAGACAGTGGATCTGTAAAACACTAAGTGACAGGTATTTTCATTTGCTAATAAACTTGTTAACTGTTTTGCTACGAATCTGAATTAGTATAAACTTCCTTCCTGTGTGAAATAACTCCCCTCTCCTACTACTTAGGATCCTCAGTATTGAAAGCATGCCTACTTTAAGAAAAATGTCTTTAATGTGTAAGGAGAAAAGTGATTTTTATGATACGTTAGGCTGACAGAGTAAATGTTAGTTTGTCTTCAATGTGGTGATCTTTAATATGTAATGATTTTCTTGTCTACACTGCAACTTTGAGAGGTGTGAGATAAAATCTGTTGCATAATGGAGAGACAGAATCATTTGACCAAAGCATGAATGCCTCCCTCAAGAAACTGCTGTGTAGCAGAGGGCACTGGGGGTAGAAGGTGGGGTGGTAAGTTGGCTTCCTGCTGGAAAAGGAATGTTAGGAGAAGGCATTTTATGGGCATTTTGATATATACAGCTTTTTAATTTATGCTGTATGTAGTGTTCCCTGGACAGAAACAACCACAGAAAAAACCTTACCTCCATAATCCCAGCCTAAGCAGCTTGCCTTTTCAAGCAAGCAGCTCTTCCCTTGGAATTTGCTCTTAGAAAGATTTTTAAGTGGTCTTGCAGTTCTTTGTTGCTTGCCACGTCACAGTTACTCTTCCCCAAACATCAAAACTCTCAAATGCCAAAAAGCTTTACATTCCACTGCCTAACTTTTGAAGAACTAAGGGAAAGGGGCCTCACAAACATGTGTATTACAGCATCATCTACCAACTGCTGATCAAGCAATCCTGGGAAAGAGTGGAAAATTTAGAAGATAGTCATATTCTGCGTCTGTAAAGAAGCAAGTGAGTTGAGGGTAGTCAGAATAGAATATGCCCTGGATGTAGTTGTAATACACAAAATGAATGAATTGGATATCCCTAAAACACAGGGGTAAAGGAGGGTGAGTGAATTTCAAATAAGGATGAAAAGAAATTTCTTAAAATTTGAAATATTTTATACTGTAATAGCAATGTATAAACTTCAGACTTTCCTCCTAATTACTTGATATAAAATTCCAGAATGGGTAAATTGGAAAGAACTCTAAGAACTCCTCTATCAAAAATAGTAAGTACTTGGGATTAAGATGGGGCTTTTGCATAACTGGATTTCAGACTGTTTTGCTGCTTACATGAAATATGGGTAATAATTTTCTCAGTGTTACATTATACTTCCCACATACAAATTGACATAAACAAAGTGAATATGCTCAATAAATTACACCTGCTCCACTTGGCATTTTGCCTTTTAAGAGAAGCACAGTGTTTCTGTGCTAGATAGATTGCCTTGGACAATGAGCCATTGAAACTGTTTTCAGGTGAAGTTTTCTGACCAGACAAGAACAAACAGACTGATATTTCTTACTTCAAAGCATGAATTCTGCAAAACACTGGAAGGTGTAGGTGGCCATGGGGTATAAAACTAAAAATACCCTGATATTACATCTGGCATCCTGTGATCCATTTCACAGCAGTAATTCCAGTGTTATTTTCTTCCTATGTAAATTAATGTCCATACATCAACAGTGTGGTAGTGAATGGAGTTTGGTTACTCCATTGTTCCAGGTTGAAATATAGCTCTGAAAACATATTTTTTGTTATAAAATCTAGAAATGTAAACCAGCACCACCACACTTGCAGGTGTTGAGACAAATTGGGAATTGTCTGCCCTGAATAGGTCACAGACTAGGCAGAGGCTAGCACAAAACAGCTAACTGAGAACATGTTGCGCACAAGAAGTAGCAGATTGTACTGAACTCCAAAATAATTTGTCTTGAAATATAGTGATCTGAAGTCACATGGGTGGTTTTTTTCTGTCTTTCAGACTGAAAATATCCTTTTAGCATAGTACAGATCACCTGAATTTAACCCAAAATAAAAATAAAAATCCTGGCAGTGGCAGTGGGAATTTACAATTCCAGAGGACAAGAAAAAAGAAAGAAAAAAAAATCAGAAACAATCTGAACAACTTCCTAAAGTCCTTCCTTTTTTTTTTTTTTTTTTTTTACTCTCTGTCAAACTCATGAAGTATAATTCTCTACTGAATTTTATTTCAAATAGTTTTTAGAAGTTCAGTTCAATGAATAGTTCATGATATTATTTGTGATAATAAAGCCACAACCAAAAACTCAGGGGCATGTGGTAAGTTTTTCTCCTTTAATTTCTTTTTGAATGTTCACTAAACTATTTCTTTTCTATCTGTGAAGAAAGTATCTGTGAATTATGATGACATCTCTTGGCAAGTGCTGTCTTCAGAATCATGTAGCTGTCAAAATATGTGATGAAGTCAAATGGCCTTAAGGGAGGAAAATGTCATTCATTTGTCATCATGACAAGTGATATACCTCTGTGAGATAGTCTGACATATTAAAGTTTATCCCAAGAATCAAGAAACTTACTTTAATGATTGAACTCCCCCACTTCACAGCCTACCAGCTATGTCCTTCTTCCTCCCTTTCTTCCTTGCTCTGCACTTCACCCTAGACAATTTTGCTGGTTCTTCAGTGTGAAGTTTCCACCTCAGGCCCTTCCAGAAGGCCAAACACGCTTCTCTTTCCTTGTGGTGAGCCCGTCCAGGGTTGCATAATCATCTGCACCTTCCAAAACATTTTCCTTTTCTTTTTGGCCCAAAACTCCCGAAGTGCAATCCCTGGCCTTGTTATTCCACCTGCAACTGATGGTAAAGTTTCTGTGTAATACCCTTGAAATATTTTTAAGTTACTGCTAAAGAACTCCAGGCTTGTCTTTTCCCTTACCAGACACGTCCATCTCCCTCACCCCTCACCCTCTTTCCTGGGTCATGCTCTAGGCCGCTAATTACTTTGATAACATTAAATGCTTCAGGACTGAGATCTCTGATGCAGAACTGCACGATTAGGCAGGTTTGAGAATCTTATCCTCAAACCTGCTGCTGGTAGTTGTTTTGTGTTTGTTTTTTAGTTTTGTTTGATGAGTGGAAGACAGAAAAGGAGGTGCTAAGTTTGGGATGCAGATATAGAAAATGGATATTTCTGCTATACAGGGAAAGAATGATTGTACAAACAGAGATGAAGAAGTTATGTCCTCCTTAGTGAAATGTCTCTTTGTTGTGCTAACAGTTAAGCTAGGTGGAAATATTGGTTTTGCTTGAAACTCCTTGCTGTCTGCCAGTGTTTCCAGTGGGACTGTATTTTGGTTCAGAGATATTGCAGAAATTTTAAGGGATTGCTAACAGCAGCTGTGTGTATGGGAATACTCTCTTTCTTTGCTGCCTGTAGTATTCCCTGCTGGTGTTCTTTGATCTGAGCCTCACCTCCTTAAACACTGAAGCTGTAGTTTGGAAAGGAAATAAAGTTGAAATCAACTTCCCATTGAGATATTTCTCCGTGTTCTTGCAAATCGAGTAGATGATAGCTATAAATAACAGCATCCTTGTCATGTCCAGAACATCACTGACATTTTTGCTTGTGTATCAAAGGAGGAACCGAAGCTCTTCATCCTCATGCTCTGCTACTCTGAGCAACCAGTCTGTGCACCTCAGCCCATCAAAGAGTAGCATCTTGATGCTTCTGCTGAGATCAAGAGTCTAAGTTCAGACTCCAGAGATACTGTAGTGTAAAATTAAATTTATAACAGCAAACAACCTGGAGAAATGGAAGGATGGATCTGTGGACATACAGATTGTAGTAAAGCTAAAATATAGAGACAGTGTTCTAAGTAGTCTTCCACACTTTCTTCCCAATTAAGTTCCTTAATAAATTTGGGTTGTATTCAGTGCTTAACACAACTACACAGAGTTTAAGAGGATTACACCAGAAAGTTTTTCCTAGAAGAGGGGGTAATTGACAAAAAACTTGTTCATGCAACTTTGTAGTTTACTGCCTACAAAATGCCTTGAGTTCCTCCAGTGGTACCTGTATCAGAGCAATATATTGTCATTTACTACTCTCTGGGGAAAACTGTAATTCAGAAGAAAGCTGAGCACTACCTGCCACAGTAGCACAGCTTACAGCACCTGTTTTTTTTTTCCTATCTCCATCAGCAGTTGCATGCTCACTTCTATGTTCAGTTTTTCTCTTGGAGCAGGGCAAGACATCTGAAGAAAAGTTGAATGATGCATCTAATAGTAGGTGTCGAGTATTGCAGTAGCATGGGTTCAGCAACCTGTTCAAGACCACACGGGTCTTGATATGTTTCTGTGCTTAAATGTGCCTGAGCCACCAGAATTTTTCACTAGAGGTAGGCATGAGTACAAGCAATTTGCAACAAGGAAAGGAAGCTTGTAAATCTGCAGTTTGCCACACAGAAAGATAAATTGCCTTTTGCAGCTCTTTCTGTTGCCACATCCTCAATTTTATATAAAGCCTGCTTGGATTATCCCGATATCAGAAATTTGCTTGGATGGGGGACTTTCTGTCTGCATACAAAGAGCTGGACCAAGTGCAACCCTTGGAGATCTGGTAAGGCAGAGGCAGCTTGATCCATGTGGATCTTTCTTATATGAAACCCTGGAACCATGATTCAAAATAAGGATGTTCTGATCCACCTGCAAAGCACCAGGTCAGTTGGTGGCAATCTCAGCCTTTGTGAGTGATGGCTACAAATTCTGGCTAGGTGAGGAGAGTGCTCATTCATGTGAGAAGGCTTGCGTGGCAATGAAAACACCAAAAACCTGTGCTTGTGGCCACGAAGGACTGAGGGAGCTCAGAGGCAGACCCTTGACCTGCTGTGCTTGTATACTGTGGCAGGCAGCAGTTTTGAAGGGAGCGGCTGTGAAAAGGGGAAAAGGTGGGAGAGGGAGTCATCTCCAGCTGAGGTATGAAATATGGCATGGATGAGGAGCAGCTTCAGAAAAGCAGAGGAATCCTCCACCATGAAAACAGAATAGGCCAGTCTCATGGGGTACTCTGCCTGAGAATTTAGTGCCCACAGCAGAGAGGTGACAAACTTAGCTTTTGGATCTCTTTAAAATGAAATCAGAACGGGGGCTGCTTCTGGAAACAGAGTTAACAGGGCAAGTGTTTAGGACAAGTGTTTGACTTAGTCATACAACTGAGAGCCTCTGCCTTTATTATAGAAGATAAAAATCTGCAGAAGGAGGATATGGAAACTGACAGATGCAGGTGATCAATCTGAGGGGTGAATAATAAAGGTAAATGTAGTGAGGAAGTTAACATATTCGAGGCCTGTAATGCAGCCTCTGCCCTTGGCAGGGGATGTTGGGACTAGATGCTCTTTAGGGTCCATCCCAACCCCTTAACCTTCTATGATTTTAAGATTTTAATAGTCTGACAGAAGCACTGAATCGGCATCCCCAAGGCAGGGATATCTTGGAGTGCAGAGCACATACAAGGGTGGGAGGAGGTTCTGTGAAGGGCTTGCTTCAGCCTGTTGAGTCCCACAGGATGCCATGCCAGCTGTAGGAAATTTACTACTGACATAGGCTATGGAAAAAATAATGAGTGTTTTCAAAAGCTATGAGGTGGCCTGGGGCACTGCATTGTACCCAAAACTGTCTGCACTCTACCCTCTCCTCCCCCTCAAAGTGGGATTTATTACAAGATTGCTGTTATCCTTTTATGCTGTAGGAATCTTACCTTTAACAGATTAGTAACATTGTGTACAAAGAGACAAAGCACACTCAGAGAAAAGAAGTACCGAATGATGTCTATCCAAGTATTACAGCTGTAAATCTCAAATGATTTCACAGGTTTATGCTGAAGATGTATATGTTTAGAGTTTTACTAGCTTTTATTAGTTTACTAGCTAGAGTTTTCACATTCAGATATGGAAAAACCAAAACCTTCTGTGTTCCTGCACAACTCTTCTGTAAAAACTATGCAAGACTTTCAGGCACAGATGCTGAAAGCAGTGTCTCAGCTTCTGGGTATCCCCTTGGTACTTTGAAAGGAATGATTCTTCAGTACTCAGCACTCTCCCTAACCACATCCACAGAAAAATAGCATGTCCTGTAAGATACCTCTGCTTGAGCACCTCAAACCATCCTGGTTTCAAATGCAATCCATAGGCTCTGGGAAACGAGCACACAATGTCTTCTCAACGTTCCACTTACTGATTAATCCCGTGAGCCTGACAGGACATCCAGGGCTGACAGCTTGGAGAGTGCTGTGTGCACTGCTGTGCCTGGAGGCAGGCCACGTGCAACACCTCTGCTGGTGAGGTGACCTTGGCCCTGGAGACCTGGGTCTGCTCGGGTCTGCACCTTGGGGCCACTGCCTTCCGAGTACGGCAGCAAGCGGCTCAGCACGGGCTGCTAGCCCTGCTGCTCAGCCAGCACCGAGGGGCAGCTCATTACAGGGAATAAGTCCTCATCAGTCTGTGCTGTTCCACAACACAAATACTCCTCTGGTTGCACTTAGAGCACTCTTTTGAGTAGCAGAAAAATATTCTGCAGAAGCAAATGGCCTGAAAATGTTCTTGGAATACTTAGAAGAATTGGCCTACAATTTTAGCTACAGTACATGTAAAGTGCCTGTTTTCTGGATTTACTTTTTACCTGAAACAAGAGGGGTGTGGACCAAAAAGGGAAGCCAGCAGATTACCTTGCTTATGGGATGCTCTGTTTTGCCAAGCAGAACTGCCTTATGCAGACCACTTCCTGTTGCTGATAGGTGGCATTGCTCTTGCATTTCTGCCCTGCTATGTTGTTCTTTGGCCAAAGATTTTCATCCTGCTTTCTTCCCTAGTGCACCTACCTCTCCATCTTTCCCTTAGTCAGAAGAACTGGTATTTTTCAGGTATGCCACTCCCTACCTTTGTTGTCTTCTTTCCATAGCAAGCTTACAGTTTCACTGACTAACTTTTCTAGTTAATACTGAAGCTGTCAAGAGCAGTATAAACTACCCCTACCCACATCCTCAGGTGAATTAGGAGAGGATAGGGAAGGTGCCTCTTTTCTTGTCAGTAACTAGAGTAAAATCTCTCCTGTGAAAGGAATTTGGGACTCTATACTGTTTGGTACTATACATCACAAATGGCAAACTTTAGCTACAGGGGATACATGCTTTCAGAAGTTCTTATATGCTAAAGATTACCAAGAGTAAACATTGAGGGAGAGAAATATTTCACATCAAGAATTAAGTTTGCTATTCTTGAATTTCTCACTTGAAAAGCCTGTCATCTGAAATAGCTGGTGTAATTGCCAGTTTGTAACACTGGCATGGACCAGAGTAAATTCAGTGATGGCACTGAGCAGTGAGAGCTTTTCCATCATGAGAAGATCTATCCATTTCATTTCTTCCAAAACCCCACTATGAATTCCTTCTGCTAACTGATGTTTTGGACAATTGAAGGACAGTAAAAGATTTTATGTTGAACCACAGCCTAGATAAGTATGGACTGCATTTGAATTGTCAAATCATGGCTATTTGTCAAAGGAAAAGGCTTGAAATGCTTACATCTATGCTGTACTTAGCAACAATGTGTGTGAAATAATTTTTATTAGATAGACTGACATGCATACTTTCCAAAGCAGTTGGTAATTAGAAGTAAGTGATATTTCCAGTGTGCTGGTTAATGATGGCTGTCATCCAAACATGGTATTTCTGGACACTGACAGATTAATTTGCTAGCAGCACAAATACTGGCTTTTGAGTTGTAAATGTGTGTTCATGTGGCTTCCTCTTCCCCCTTGTCTCAAGAGTCACTTATAATAATTAAACACTCAGATCCTCCTTGAAATAAATGAATCCCAGGGAATTTGCTCCCTTGGGTGTAGTATTTGAGGTGCATAGTCTTGCTAGCTGCAGGGCTTTGTGGGTATCTCTGATGCTGTCCCAGTCCACCTGCTGTTTCACATCAGGTGTAGCCTGTCTCTGGGATGGTGCTTTTCCCTATTTCACTATTCCTTCCACAGAAAATGGCTCAAGATCACCCCTGAACCTCTGTTCTACAAGTTATAATGGACTTTTTACTTTTGCACATGGAGCACTGTGAGGAAACAGAAACAGCCAGATGTGAGGTTAGGCCACGATCCCTTGACATCCTTACATGGCAGCTGGGTGACTTGGGGATAGAAGTACCTGAGTTTGGCTGTGTCTGAGTGTGAAGTCAGTGATGGTTATGACCTTTATACTCAGCAAACCAGCCAGTAAATTGTCCAGGTCCCTTCATACCTTAGTTTCTAAACTGGTGATGTTCCCAGTTTAAAACCTGAAGGATTGGGAAAGAATTTAGGTACAGGAAATCTTACTTATCATGCACAATACATTAAAGTTCTGCAGTTCTTCCTCCGAGGAGGATCAAAGGCTATTTCTTAGATAAAAGCAATTTTCTCAAGTGTAAGAGGTGTGAAATTGCTGAAAAAAGTGATTATCTAAATAATAACTGTGCAAAAATATGTTCACTGTGGTAAAAAAATCCCTCACTCCTCTCAAAAGACTCAGAATTGCTGAGAAGAGCATGGTATACTAAGCACATGGCACCAGGAAAATGTCAATGAGCAAAGTTATCTGTGTGTTACAAATAAAGCAGTAATTAAGAGTACATATTCCACACTTCCTGGCCCTTCCTCTTCCATGATTTTCACTGTCTATATGTGTAGTCACCAGTCTTAAATGTAATAATTTACTTCCATCAGAGCCAAACTTGGCTGGTAAAGAAATACAAAATAGAAAAAAGACCTTGTGAAAGGAGATAAAATCTTCAGAGGCAACTTCAGTGCATAGAAATTCTGAGCTAGAAATAGAGAAAAGTTTAAGTATTTGCTTGCAGACTGCCTTTAATTTCATCAGTTAGAGTTTATGTCCTTAAACTTACAGGTCTTCAGTGTCTGGGTGAGGCTATTGTTCAAAACTTTCGAAATCCATGGCACAAACAAGGATGCCTCTCCTTCTGTTTCAGTCCCTTGACTATTTCAGTGCATATTGTTCTAAAAGGAAAAGTGACATCATCACTATCAGTTTAATAAAAATGAACTGAGATTGGAAAATTCTACGTGCTTACCTGCAGGTATAGACCTGATTTCACACAGACTTGTTGAATATCAACTAACCACAGGAGTCCTTTGAAGGATGGCACGGTCTTCAGAAAACTTTACAGTCCTTTTAGTTACAAATCTAAAAAATTTTTTTCACAGCTTTCCAAGAATAAGCCACTCCTGGGATCTTCAATATCTTTGTGTGCTTATTGTCCATCAGCACCCAAGAATATTCTCATGGCCTTGTTTGGTCTCTCAGGCAATCCAGGGAGAAAATATTTTCGTAGCCTGGAGAATCACTATGCTTTGGATGCAGAATAAGCTTGGGGAGTGGACAGTTTGCATTGTTTATCGTTCTCTTTTACTGTTTTCTAAGGTCAGAGACATATAGAGTTCCCAAGCTGAGTTTCAGCAGGGTATGCAGCACTAGTGTTTTGGTAAAATTCCAGGCTATGGGAATGCTGCAGTGCTGGGGTGTAACTCTTCATGTGGCCCCAGAAGAAGCTGTTCCTGCAGTTGCCAGGCCTCAGATATAAGAGTTACGGCCCTCTATCTCTTTAGGCAGAGAAAGAAGGATATGAATTTTCAAATTTCCTAGTGCAATTTTAGAGGACCCTCTGAGAGTGTCAAATGAAGCTGTCAGGTGGTGATACTCTGGTAAAGCTAGTCTCACATGTAGCAGTGTGGTGATCATCCCAAATGAGAGCAGAACACATTCTCATTAGTGCAGTGGATGGTGTGTCTTGCAAGGCAGCATGGGCTGGACAGGCTTTTAGAAGAGCCTCTGCATTCCCACATATTGCTCTGAGAACAGCATTTACTGTGCTACTCAGAACATCCTAGAAATTACTTACTTCTGATCTCTCTGAGAAACTGTGCTTGAAAATGAACTAGGACAATCTTGTTAACTCTTCCAGCTGGAATTGTACATCTACAATGCAGAGTGAAAGCAAGTTAGATCTTTCCGATATTTTTTACTTTTCTTCTTGCAAGTACTTAATTTATCCCAGGATAGGAGTTTTTGGCATTTTAGAATGCTACATTTTAGAATGTTACAAGAATGTGCCCGATGTTGTGGGAACCCTTGCTAACATCTGGTACAAATATTGTTTTATTCGCAGAAGTATGGAATCAGTGATGTACAGTGCTATATTAGTAGTTAAGAAGCTAGCACAAATAGCTTATGACATAGAAAATTTGCACAGGAATATCCGCCACTGGGCTGAAGATTAATTTTCCTATAAAGGATGTCTGGCTGAGTGAGGGCCCAAACCAGCCTAACCCCATGCCTGTGAAGCACCTTGGAAAAGACTGGGCAGATTGGAAGGGGAAAAGACAGTACTAAGGGGAGGAGATCTGGAAGTGTGCTGGACTCTCATCAGCTCTGTTATGGCCAGTCAGCAGAAGCTTCCTGCCTTGGAGCAAATACCTTAGCAAGGACAGCACATTTGTCTGGAGAGCAGGTGTGATCTGGAGATGAAAGAGCCTGCTGCTGCCCCAGACAGAAGGTAGGTGAAAGGGAACATGGACAGAACGAATGCAGAGTTTGAGGAGGGCTGGCCTCTGGCACTCCTGGGACATGTTTTTTCTGTGAGTGAAGTGCAGTAGTAAAGCCCAGGGAGGAAAAACAGTGCAGCTGCCAGGTCCCAGATAGAAGAGCATGGGGCACACTATTTCCCAGATGAAAGTACTCTCAGTGTTTGCTTGGAGGTTTCTGCATAGCCTTCCATCATTGCTGCCTCTAAAGAAGCAGGCTTTGGAATGCAGACATCTCTGTACCACTAAAATATACCCATGCTCAGAGGTCATTGTGTGCTGGAGGGGATCTAAGTTCCAGCCTGAGAACAGAGAGTAGCTTGAGTGTACGGCAAAAACAAGGTTGTGCCTTGACCTCACAGCACATTCCCTCGTTTGTACAGATTACTCTTACTAGTCAGTCAGTAGTAACTTAGAAGCCCCGAAAACAAGAAAAGTGAGATAGTGACTGGAAGAATTCCTGCAAACTGGTGTCAGTACATTTAATTCTCATCCCCACTGTTCAGCTGGGAGCCTCAATCGTGGTCCCACAGTAAAACAAGGAGCTGGCTTCTTACTCTGAAGGCTAATAATTACATGCTTCTGAAGTCAGTGTTCTTTTACTTCACCTGGGTCAACTATTTGAGTTTTGCCAGGTGGAAACAGGTGTGTTTAGATTTAAGAGGGCCAATAAGAAAAATTAAAAGTGGCCCATTGCCTCTTTTCCAAGCTTTAGATTAACTCCTAGTCTTAACTCCATGTTTTTCAGGATTTGGACTTATGTTTTTGTTTGGTTTGTTTTTAAACTAGTTGCTGTATGCTCTAAATATTGCAATGGGGTGTTTGTAGTGTAGGAGGTAGTTTTCTGTTACTGAAAACTTCAGAGATAATCCCTGTGAGGCCAGTGTTTTTCCAAATTCAGGAGAGTCAGCAAAGCAGAATGTCATCTGCCCAGTCATTTTCAAATACTGAAAAATTCATATAATTTTATCACTGCCTCTTATCTTGCCCTCTGCATCCCTTCTGAGACCTATCACATGGAATATATATTACTTATGCCTTTATTTTATTTTTACAGTGCGTGTTTTTATCATCACTTTTTTTTCAGGTTAGCCCTACTGTATGTCACCTGAGAAACAAAAAGGAATACTTCTAATTTTGTCCTCTTGGAGGCTACCTCACTCTATCCAGCTGCATTAGACTCATTTGATGTGAACTTCTGAAAGGCAAATATGGTCCTATGTAGAGGGTCCATGTGATATCTGGTATATGTTGTGCCAGACACTGTACACAGTGAGAATCCATTGTTTCTGCAAGGATTATGAGGAGGGAAGGGATGATTGTATGTGATAGGCAGAAATAGAATGGAAGACTTTCCTTTCCAAATGTGTGCTCTGACTGCTTCCCCCCACTCGTGTCCCATGGAGTTCAGTTTGGTATCAAGCTGGACTGTTGAAAACTACCCAGAGGCCTTAGAACAATGAGAAGCAAGTGAAATTCCTGAGGTTACATTCCTGTAAAACTCTTCAAGAGGAAGGGAGAAATATAATTTGATAATCAGCATGATAAATCAATAGAGAGAGTGGTTATGATGAGGGAAAGAACTCACCTAATGGCTCAGTGGAAACAGAGTATGTGCAATGAACCAACATTGAAGAAAACAAGCATTTTGAAATTTCAGAGAGGATATAGTTCATTAGGGCTTTCTTATTGCAGTAAATTGTGGCACAGCTCCTTAGTGCATACAAAGGAAGGAAATCCGAGGAAGTGGGTTTTTCTTCATGGGCATTTCAAGATAATTTACATACTGAACATGCTATCATCTGACAGGCTGTACTGCAGGCTGGACAGAAGCTGCATTCAGATCTGATTGGGGAAAATCTTCCAGCCTCACTCCTTCCTTGTTTGAGCTCTGGTTCCTATGAAAAGTGGGGCACACCATAAGCCCCTTGTTTCCAAGTCAAGCAGCCCTATTTTAGGTAGAGAGGTACACAGTCTTGTGCTTATAAAGGGTGGTGCAGCTGAATGCATTTGCAAGTACTTGTGTTTGTGAAAGAATTACATACAATATATGAAAGCAAATCCAGATAGTAATACAGTAACAGGTTTGACAGTATGGGGAAAAAGTATTCCTGTTCCAACGGCGCCCCAGTGGGATTAAACTGCATCCATATTACACATTCATACAGCAGGGATCCTGATTCCACCCTTCAGCTTTGGGGGAAGAGATTTTCAAAAGACTCATCACCTCCACAATTTCATTGAGAAAGAGGTGCTGACAGAATAAGAACTGTCTTACAATTCATGAAGAAATTATTTCTTCTTCCCCTTTGCTAGCAGTGCTTCTGCAGGCTTAAATGAGCACCACTACCAACACACTTGCTCTTCAAAAATACACAAAAATGGGAGAAGTAGCAGCTTTTAAGTCATCTTCTGGCTGCTCCAAACTCTCACATTTGCTTTTCAACATCCCTTTCTCTATGGCTACGGGAATATTTACTAGTCTTCCTTACATAAAATGCAATCATAGCTGTCACTCCGGACACAAGCACAGGGGTTTCCCAAATTTGTTCTTCAGTGTTTAATATTGGCACACATGTGAAAAAAAAAAAAAAAATTAAAAATCACATTTCATTATGATGTCAAGTCATATTGATGATGTAGAGTCATATTTGGCATTATGGGGTTTTTTTGTTGCATAGTGTTTAAAATGTTTTTTCCTTTTTCTATTTTTAGTATAGTGGATACTGATACATCAAATAATAGACTGATGATTGTGCAGAGATATCCACAGCAAGGCAAATGTTTAGCAACAATAAGTGTTACAGCAAACATTCTTTATGTTATGCAGAAGAAGAAGCATTCAGCATTGAGCTGATACAAATCTGATGGCAACCAATACCTAGTCATGACAACAATATAGTAAGAGTGCTGTGGGGTGTCCTCTCATAATCCATCTCATGATGAATGAACTCACTGCAGCTCTTGCCACAGCTGTTGTGGCTTCTTGTTGTTTCATCCATTATCTCTGGAAAAGTCCTCAGCTCTTCTGAGACGTGGCTGGGGAGGACTTTTCACCAGATACAAAGGAGCAAGTGGACATCAGACCCAATTTCAGTAGTCCATGTGTTGGTCCTGCCTTTCCCAGATCAGCAAAACACTGAAGAGCAATAATGACTTTTCTTAAGATCCTGCTTTGTTCATATAAGCACAGAAAACACTTGATACAAGGGAAGTTATTAATATAGGTTTTTCTGTACAGTTTTATCTTTTGGCATACTGTCCAAAAACCAGATACACGGTGATTGTGTGTCTCTTAGTCACCTTCTGCTATTATGGTCTTTTCCAGCATGTGGTGCCATGCTTGCTGATGCAGGCAAGGAGACAGGCTACATAGGAATGTGACATAGGCTACTGCTCATAGAGAGCCAGCTGGAGGAGAATGCTACTGGAAAAAAAAAAAATTATTTAACTGGGTAGAGAGAGTCAATCTGTAGCCAATCACATCTGACATGAGTCAGATGCCAAAACTCTGGCCTCGTCAGATCTGCTCCAGTGCTATTATAAAGGGCACAGGCCAATGAAGTGTAGCTCATGTCCTGGTGGTGGAATAATTATGAAAGCATAAAGCACTGTGCAAGTAGCACATTCCTTTCAGGAAGGAACACAAAGCCCTGCCCTGCTGTGCATGTGAACTCGTTTTTTTTCTGATGGTTGGCTGCATGCCAGCGTGGTGCCAGCAGTGCCAGGCCAGGGACTGCAGCCAGGTGATACCTGGCGCTTCTTACCAGCACTGGTATCTAGCAAAACCACAATCAGATAATCCCCTGAAGCTATGACAGAATGCTCCTGTCAGACCAAGTTGCATATAGGATCAGGCACAACTGACCTTGGATGAAAAGCCAGGCGTAGAAATTCCTATGATGGTGTCTTAAAGCTGTGCTAAAGCAAAGTAGCTTTTAAAAAGCAATGATTCAATGACACAGAAATGGAGAAAGTGGGAAATGCAGGTACATTGGTGATGTGGTGGGTAGCCCGTGCTCCCTGTACCCAACCCTTAGGGTAGGTAACAGCACGAGAATCTGTTTTGGGGCAGCTTTGGCAAACCCTGCAGCAGCATCTACTGCAACTTCCTTATGCTTCAAAGACCTGAGGTAAGGAAAGGCGTTTTGTGTCATTCTCAATAATGCCATTTTCTTCCAGGCACCTTATAACTACCAGTTTCCAAAGCATCATTAACATTATTTCTAGAGGTGTGAATAAATGGTGAAGAAGGGGCATCTCTTGCAGTGAGTGGGACTGGAGCTGAAGAAAGCAGTAGCTAACAACCTGTTGCAGACAACTGAGCACTAGAAATCTTTTTTCTGCCAAGTTTTTGAGATGTTGCCTTATTTTCTTGCTCCCTGTTACTTCTGTTTAATCTCTGGAGCATGAGATGCAGCATTAGGAGTGATGAGAGGAGTAATTCTTGTGTGGGAAAAAAAAGACAACATGAAGATGAGTGAGACTTTTGTAGCATCTTTCTTAGCAAAAGGGTGAGGAGGGGCCAAAGCTTGATTGTTTCTCTGTATTCCTGGAATCACCCAGACGCCAGTGGTAAAGATGGAAAAGTGTGTTGAAGTGTGTTGTGCTGAAGTCAAGGCTCTCTTAGCTCGAAACTCTCATTTCCCCCTCCCTTTTCTTGCCTTTTGTTGATTGCTTGTCTTTCAGCAGCTGAGTCATGGAGTATCTTGAGGCAAAATGCAGTGGTCATAGTGTCTGGTGTGAAAGAATTTAAGTTCTAGAATAGTCTCCAGATGTTTAAAGACAGCTGTCTTCTCTTGATTTGTTCTTCATTTGTATTTCAGTTTCTTCATGTGTGTTTTTTATCTGAGATATACTGGGAAAGACAAAGGATAGGGGAAGTTATGTCTGGAGTTCAGCCTTGCCTCATTCATTGTCTCTCCTTGTGAAGTCTGTAACTGGTCAGAAAACAAGAGCTCCCAGGAGCAAATCAGGTCATCTTTGTCAGATCCCTCTTGCCTTCAGATGTCCTGGAATTAGTTATATGGCCTGGAGTAGACTTATGGGCCTGGGGCAGTTAGGAAAATGTCCAACACATGGTGGGAATCAGCACTGTTATAAAGTATGTGTGTAAGCACATATAGATATATGCATAAAACTTTAACCTGACCTCTTGGGTATCCTGTTAGGTTGGTAATGCTTTAGTTATGTACAGCAGTCCCATCACCCTTGTAAGTCATCGCTGTTGCTTGTTTTTACATTTTAATAAGAATATTATAGGAGTGATGGAAGCAATTTTTGAGAACCCTTCTTATGAAGGATCGGTATCTGCATGTAAATACATGCATGCATCTGACTTTATGCTGTTTTCTTGATATTAGCTGCCCTGGAATCTTCCAAAATAGTGGCTTTGTAGTGTTTGTTTTTCTCATATCTTTTTTATTGAGAGGAGGGAATTAAGTAGGCTGTAGGACATCTCTCCTGGGTGTCTCATCTGTGGGTTTTGTCCATGTTAATGTGTCCAGGTCTATATTTTGTTGCTTCTTTGCACTGTGTAAAAGACATTTGTCCTCTCCATTCCACTGCATTTGTATCTGTTTTACAGAAACTGAATGCACTAACTCCTTACCTCATTCATGGTGACTAACTTATTTAGTTCAATTTGCAACGTGGACTTTGATGCCAAATATAGCTATTTCAAGCTTTTATAGTATTGGCAAAGTGCTGACTTAGAGAAACAAAGTGAAGCTAGTTTTGAAAGGCTCAGGGATGATTTAAGTATGCTGGTCACATGGAGAAAAAATTACAGATTGCATCTTTATCCTTTTTGCCTGTGGGGATTAGTCACAAGCTGAAGGTGGTAGAGGGGCAACGGATTAGTAAATAACCATGCTTAGTGATGTAAAATCTGCTGTCTGCAAGGAGCAGCCTGCAAGCCCCAACTGCTGCTCAGGAACTTCCCAGAAGTGCATGATGGGAATGAAATCCATGCATGTTTCATCTTGAGAAAATTTCTTCCCTTCTGCCTCTTGGCAGCATCTTAAATGGGTTCTGTAATGAGTTCTTTAAAGTAATGCAGTTGTTAACTGTGCAGAAATTTCAGTGCACTGACCCCAGTGAATTATCAGAGGTAGGTGTAATTATTTGCAAAGTAATTCAGGCCTGGATTATGAAATATTTGCTCATGTCATTCTCTTGAAAAGAGAGGGCGTGCAGTTAGAATGGTATTGACCTTTTCTAGGCAGCTCTTAGATGTGCCAAGTAGGCGGAGGAAATGTGGAGGTGCTGATGTTGCCAACACGAACATGGAAGGGTAATGCCACTGAAGCTAAGGATTTCGGGAGAGAGGGGGCACACACCTACACACCGCAGAGCAGAGTAGTGAGTAGTTGGCAGGAGGCAGAAATCACATCCATTTTGCATCTTTGCTTGTGGAAGTGAGTGACACTCCCATGCAATAAAAGACAAGCAGCTGGTCTCTGATTGTTTTCTAGCTCACTAGATGTGTAATACAGGGGAGAACGCCTATGGGAAAAGTATGCATAGTCACCAAAAGAGGGTGGAGGAGTTTACCCAGAAAAAACAGGCAGGGCAGTGAGAACTGCGAAACCTGTTGAGCCCTCATGGCAGAAGGCTGGGCATTGGTGTTTCTTGGAGCCTGTGCCATAGGACAATTTGTGTTTCTTACACACCTTGGCTCTGCATCAAATGCTGCCCCTTCAAGCATTAAGGTAAAAGGAGAATGGATCCTCATTACCCCACTCCATCAAATCTCATCAGTTTGCCAAATTTTTGCAGCAGCTTAGTCTCCTTTTTTTTCCTTTTTGGCATTGGAGATAGTGCAGAGAATGTGCTGTAAAATTGAGTGGTTTGGTGTAGCTGGTGGGAGAGCAGGAATTCTACTGTTGCTTGGCCATGGTATGTCAAATATAAACAGGGTGTTGAAAGTGTGAAAACTAATTTACTTTTTTATCCAGAGGTCACTTTTAACTCATTTGAAAGGCCTGTCACAGTGGGCCTGCCTTCTCATGGTGCCCCTAGGAAACCCTTGAATTGCCTAACCTTTCTGCTTCTTAAGGCCACAACTGCATGTCCTGTCTGCTACAGGTGCAGAGTGCTCCATTCCTCTTCACAACAAGATTTTGGAAACCACAGTATCTTTTCATGTCTTTTCCTTTCTAAAGAATGTAATTGCATGTGAAAATCAGTCTTATTGTTATTTCTGGCCACAAGTAATTTTTGTTATTTGTCTTTGGACTTTTTCTGGTTGGCCCACCATTTCTTCCAAACATGGGCTCCAAGATGCCTGCTCAAGTCTACAAACAGTGAAAAGTTAGTTGACACTGAATTCTAAGAGTGCAATGTCACTAAACAATTGTCAGATCACTTCATAGCAGATTGTTTTCAAAAACATAAAATCAGCTAATATCTTTATCTGAAAACAAATTTTTATGTATTCTCCACCATTGGGAAACCAATTTTAATATATTCCCCACTCTTCTATATATACTAATAAAGCACTTTCTTCACTCAGCAGCTGCCACAATCTGAGAGTTCTCCCTGACTACTTTTTCAGAACACTCTATGCAGCCTAGAAGCACATTGAGTTTGAAGTGCTATTACACACTGCAACACACTGTGTTACACACTCAACTGGGCATCACCTTCAAGAAGTTAAATGACATTGTAAACATTGCACTGTGCAACTTAGCATGTTATTCTGTGGAAAAACTTGCTACCCAGGTCACGGGTTTATGCTTTTGTGTTTTGGTTTGGTTTTTTATGTTTTATTTTGCTTTGGTTTTTGGGGGAGTGGTAGGGCTTTTTTGCCATGTGCGTTGTTTTAGTTTTTTTCTTTAGCGTAACAAATCTGCTGCAGCTGTCAGTGCTGCAGTGTTTTTTGCATTTCTCTTTTTCCCAAGGGAAAGCTCAGGTAGGCATGGGTCTGCAGCTATGCTTTTGGTTTCTTAGACCCAGTTTGCTTGGTGAAGGGAGAGAAGATGGAAAAATTAAGAGTAAAATAGGCTTTGAATTTAATACATTTTATTTCCATGCAATTGACAAATAGTTGATTCTTTATTCAGACTATCTGTAGTCTGGTTAACTCAACTTTGATTCTGATACATAGTGAACAGGAAAGCTAGTGCAGAATAGCTGGGCTAGAAAAAGTTCCCAAATGGACAAGTCCTGGAGTATATGATCCATCCCATCCTCGGAAGGCTATTTTCACTGAAAACTCTGTTCTGAAAAATCCCACCCTGTCTCCTGGTTTAGCCAGCATTTTTTTCAGGCCCACTTAGTGTGTTCTGATATGAGAGGAGCAATTCCCTCTGTATTTCCATTTTGCAACCTTCCAGTATTTACAGTTTGTGACAGGAAATCATGGAACTGTTTGTCTGATTTGGTGATGTGTTTTAAAAATATCAATAACATCTTTAAAGAAATAGAAAATCTCCCAGGTCCTTTTGTGTTTGCCTCTTGGTCTATGTACTTTTATAGGTTCCTGTTTGCAAGAGTGTCTCCACAGGAGGAAAAGCTAGATATTTACTGTTAAATTAAAAATAAATAAATAAATAAATAAAATTGTTGGCATCCCCATGGAGTTGTATGACTGCAGGAAATGCAACAATACATATATATATAAAAAATCAAAACCACCCAAAACCATATGGATCCCAATAAAATCATGTGAGTAGACAATGCTGACCTCAGTGTTTTATATGACTGCAGATATTTCAGTCACCCATCATGTTGGTAAGTTTAACAAAATCCTGTTTGCTTTCAACAGTAGATCACCGTCAACAGCAGTCAACAGCAGAACCAAATGCAATTTTTAACATAAATATATCTTTCATACAAATAATGAGATTTGGAACCTTTTTAACTGCTTCTGCAAATTCAGATAGCTGATGTCAGCAATTGTGTTTTACTGCATATTCTGCTTGTTGAAAACGTTTAATGCTTGTCAGTTATCTGTGTTTTGCAGACCCATAGCTGTGTAGCTTTTATAGTATAGACAAACATTGGCTGTTTATCATGCAGTTGTTGTAACAGCAGTTATTTCCAGATGATAATTACCTTTAAGGACGTAAATTCTTGTCAACATCAAAGAAAAAAATGCAATTTCCCATGCGGTACATATTCTAGCAGTATTTCCAAAAGGTCAGATGCTGGCTATTTATAAATAATCTGAGACAGTAATTATTGGGCCATCTTTAGGTAGTTTTTAGTTTTTTAAATACGCAAGGCATATCTAAGGTTGTTTTTTCCATGGCTAAAATGATATTGGCTGAAGATTAATCTTGCTTCTCACCAAGAAACTCTGCCCAAGGATCACAGTTCTGCCAGCATTTGAGATATAATCATAAAGTCGTAAGTGTTGCAATTTTAGGTTGATTTCTTTGGCAGTCAGTGGTTTTCAGACTGCCACAGGCAACTCAGTAGTTTTGGATCATCCCTAAATTGACTGTATTGTTTGTGTCTATTTTGAAGATCATTGAGCTCTCAGCTGGCTTCATCGCACAGATGCCTCTGAATGTCTGGAAAAACCCACTCCAGAATAAGATGGCTTTTGTTAGAGTTGCCTGAATACACATCTATATTGGAGAGCTAATTTGGGCTGCAACAGGTTGTGAATTAAAAAGAGATTAGCTATTTTCAATTAACAGCTTAAATTGGCAGCATTGACTCCGTGTATATAGTGTAATGGAAGGCAAACTGATTCTTTTGTTCACACAGAATAATGCTCAATGGGAAATTTCCCAGTGTGTGCCTGCATGGAGCATATTGATCTAGAAGCTTTTTCCCTGGCTACTTACACAAGTCTAACCTGTGTCTCTTTGGCTTTTTTGTGTGCTGTCTTTAGCTGTTAGAGAGCATGTGTATGTTTGTAGGCCCACTGAAGTGCACACAGGGGAGGAGTGTTTTCACTGGAAAGCAGGAAATACTGAGCTGTATTTTCAATGGTTTGTTCATTGGGGGTTTTTTTGTCCGGACTGTGAGGGCCTCTGCCTTTGTCATTTAACTGTGATTTATTCTGTTCTACTGCTCTCCAGAGAAATCCCAAAGCAGGTAGTACACAAAGAACGTCCAAACCCATGAGACACGTGTTGTTTTGTTTCACACACGGAGGCCTTACCTGCTTTGGCCCGCTGTGTAGAGTCTCAATTATATATTTGGGTTGATGTCCACACTTGCTGATACACGGAGATTTCCAGCCCAGAATCTCTTAATGTTTAAATGTTAAGGCTGCATATAAACAGAGATGCTCTCCAAAGCGGATAGCAAATACCCACACAGTAGAGAGCTCCTGACAGGGATGAGCTGGGGAGATTCAATTCACTGAAGTAAAAAGTCTTCTCTCCCAAGAGCTTTAGTGGTGTCTCAAATGTTCTGCTTTTAAAGTTTTTATTTTATGTATATTTATTTCACACACACACACACACACACACACATATGGAAAATTTCAATGTTGTTATTAGGATTGGGATCGTTGGTCTTTGTTTGCATCAGCTTTAAGTTATTTTTGGTAGAAGATCCAATTTGGATTTGATGATCTCTCCAGATTCTATGTATGTCTTTGCAGGAGGGACAGTAATTATCATATTAAAAATTGCCATAGAAATACCACAGTACAGATGTTTTTTTCTTCAGATTATGGTGCTCCCTGTTGCTCTTCTGTGAGATTAGGATTTTAATAAACTGAAATTTGAGAAGACTGTCTTGCAGCAAGACAATTTTGTGGCTTGTCATCACTGTCACTTTTTGACGTTGACCCAACACATCCAACCCATGTAAAAACGTGTAACAGCACTCCTACCTCAGGCAGTAAAGACATAAGTGGCATTTCAACTGTAACTGGTGCTGCTCAGCCTTTCAGCTGCTAAACCCACCCAAGTGTGTGGACAAGTGTAATCTAACTGAGGCTTATAGTGTCTGTACTGCCTTTGCTAATGTCCATTACCAGATTTCTCAGGTATCTCCTATGACTGTTAGTAGTGAATTACAGTTTATTGCTGAATTCATGGGGACTATTTTCTTCTGGATCTGCAGGGAACTGTGAGAATGTATCAGAGAAAAATTACACTTTAGTGGAACAGCCAGTGTCCATTTGTGACACATGTAAGCATGGAGCTCATTTATCTGCAAAATGCACTTGCTGTTGATATACCTGATTTAGTGCAGACATCAGAAACAGGCCATCTCTGATTGTGAAGACACCTTTATCAGACAAATTATCTCCTAAAAAGCAGCATCCTATCTGAACTTCTTGGATTGTTTCCAGTCCCTAAAGTGGCTATGTGCCACTGCAATTCTAAACATGGACATGTACTTTGTGATAGTCTCAGATAAGTAGCAAAGCTAGAAACCCTGACAGGGGCTTCAGGAGGTGGTTGCATTAAACAGAGTTGAAAAGCTTTTATTTTAGCAATGGAAGACAGGGACAGTCTGCTTGTATTTCACTTAATGGCATTTTAAAGGTGAAAATAATCTTTTGGGTTCTCTTCCAGCCTGGTTAAGTGATTGGAGTGGCAGTGGGACAGAAAGAGATGGTATATGTGTCATTGCTCAAGACTTTTTGGAATGAGAACTTGTTTTAACTATGAGTGGGAAAATACAACCCTGGGGTTCATCTTCACAGAATCCCAGAACATTCTGAGTTGGAAGGGACCCACAGGGATAATTGAGTCCAATTTCCAGCTCCTTGTCCTGCATGGGACATTCCCAAGAATCACACCATGTGCCTGGAAGCATTGCCCACTTGGTGCTGTGATCACTTCCCTGGGGAGCTTTTTCCAGTGCCCAACTACACTTTGGGTGAAGAACCTTTTCTTAACAACCAACCTAAACCTCCCCTGACACTTCAGGCCATTCCCTTGGGTCCTCTCACTGGTTACCACAGAGAAGAGATCATTGTCTGCTCCTCCTCCTCCCCTCACAAGGAAGCTGTAACTGCAATGAGGTCTCCCTTCAGTCTCCTCTTCTCCAGGCTGAGCAGACCAAGTGACCTCAGCTGTTCCTTGAAAGGCTTCCCCTCAAGGCCCTTCCCCATCCTTGTGGCCCTCATTTGGATGCTAATAGCCTTATGTCCTACTCATATTGTGGCAAAACCCAACCCAACCCAAAACTGCACAAAGAACTCTGCCCTGGTGCAGAGCAGAGTGGGACAATCCCTTCCCTTGCCTGGCTGCTGATGCTGTGCCTGATGCACCCCAGGACACAGCTGGCCCTTCTGGCTGCCAGGACACTGCTGACTCATGTTCAACTTGCCCTTGACAGTGACCCCCAGGTCCCTTTCCTCAGCACTGCTCTCCAAGGTCTTATTCCCCAGTTTGTCCATACATCCAGAGTTGCCCCATCTCAGGAGCAGAATCCGTCACTTGTCTGTGGTAAGCTTCAGATGTTTGGTGAATGCCAATGCGTTAAGTCAATTAATATCTAAGAGTGTAGGAGACTTTAGGTTGATGCATTTTATTGAAAGCGAGATTAAAATAACATGAGTTTGAGACTTGTCATTGGGACTGTGAGCAGCTACAGAAGAAGGAGCATTAATATTTTTAGCTGAATCAGATTTACTTCAGACTTAATTGGATTACAGATCATTGTAAGTGTTTAGAAAAGATAACTCTTGTTTAAATGGTTATGGGTCAGTTAGTTGCATATAATTTTGCATAAAATCACCTGGAAATGGGTTTTCATGTGTAAATAATACACCTTTTAGAACTGTATCATGCTTGTTAGGTTAGCCTATATTTTATGCTACAGTAAAAAACATATAATATGACTAGACTCTTCTTTTTATGGAGAAAACTACAGTTCATCAGTAAAGCATAAGCTTTGAGGTCTCCTAACATTTCAGGTCATCCTTATCTGAATGCTACACTTCTTGTAGGCTGAGGCTGTGTCTCCGTTTGAGAGGAAGTGAGTTTTTTGGGAAGTTTTAGTCAAACCAATCAGTGGTCAGATTTGAATATTGACACCTGGTGTGACCACTGAAGACATGGATCGCCTCTGAGAACACAGGGGGTTAAAAGCAGAGAATTCCCAAAGTTCCCTCTCTTTTGTTCCGGCCGCCCGGA
>VZSE01008173.1:222472-307602 GCA_013398275.1 Promerops cafer | reverse complement strand
GTGTGTTTCTGTTATTTTAGTGTAGGTTAATGAAGTTTTTTCCTCTCTTTCTAAGCTTGAGTCTGCTCTGCTCTGTTCCTGGTCACATCTCACAGAAGTTATTTGAGGAAAATGTATTTTCATGGGGGCACTGGCATTTGGCCAGTGTCAAACCATGACAGGCTGGATGGTGTTGTCGAAGTAAAGGCGTAATAGAAACCCTGAGCATGAGTTTGTGCTATCCTGCCTCCCCTGGAGGTACCCCACATTTTAAGGAGATGAAGTAGAAGATGAACTCAAAAAAGTGCTGTGTTTTCACAACCTTTATAGTGGTTCAGTAGTGATTGGGAGCCTCACATAACTGTGAAACTGGAATAATGTTGCATAGGTGCAGAATAAGACACCCTCTTCCCAATGGTTGGACACCCTAAGAGTGGTGTATGACAGCCCATGCTCAGATGTTTGTGGCTGGGGAACTCCAAAAACACACTGAAATTAAAGACCAGAGGAAAAATCCTGAAAAAAAAAAAAAAAATAGCAGCACTAATTAAATGCTGCTGAAATGCCTAAAAGCAGATCAGTGAGATACCATTAGGCTTGTTCAGCACAAATTAGGGAATGCATGAGAGATGGACATGCACCTACTGGAGTGGGCAACTAAAACATTTGCTTTCTTCCTTTTTTTTTTTCAGTAATTATCCCTTTGCCCTCAGTGGGACTATATTGAATTTTTGTCAGGAACAATATGCTGCAGTTAGTGAGATGAAACAAACATCAACACAAAATGAATGATGTCCTAGGAAATGAAGCACGTTTCTTTACAATAAATTCTCATTGACAAAAGGAACTTTTAGATCAAAGAGACACCCTATATTGAGTCTAAACAACTGGTACAGTCTCTACAGCAAGATGTTTTTCAGCACCATGTTACTGAGTGAGATAAAACAAGAACAGCTTTATGGTCCATTTTGGTACTTACATTTTTGTATGCTTGCTATCAGCAGATATGCCAGTTAAAATCGCAGTACTTCTGACTGCCATTTCTTGCTTTCATGTAATTATGTCTTTGCAATGTATGTATTTTTACCCTCTTTTGTCTTTGCTGCAGAACCATCTTTTTTATTTGCAAAGAACTGTGCTCAGGGTTGCTATGTGTCTTGGATCCATTGCAATTTTACCCATTAATTCTCACACCTTGGTAAAATATGGATCAAAACAGGTTCATTTTAAAAGCAAACAAGAAAATACTTTGTGTAATTCTTATGATTATTCTTATGATACATTGTCCTGCTCATTGATAAATTGAAGATGATTATTTCATTAAACGTGGCAAAAATGAACTAGACGTTTCTTGTGAAAGAGCGGGGAGAGTTCATACAGATCTTCAGTAAGGAATTAGACACTAGGTATTGTTTATTTCTCAGAGAATTTCTTCTACTACAATAGGATGTCTTCAAAGTCAGCTGCAACAGGTGAGAATTGAGGTAAAAATTATGTAGATATATTAAGTATAAAATTAAGAATTGTCAATAGTCATAATATGTATAGATTTCCAAGTAGTCCTGCCAAAGGTCCAATATTTTTCATTTACTTCACAGCATTTTATTTGGAAAGAAACATTCTGCAAAACCAATTAATTCAATCAGTTCACTGACAGTGGTTATTTTTGGTTTTGCAGTAGCATATCACATAACTTTTGTGAAGTCAGGGGCTAGGACAGTAGGAGATGGCACTTCAAACAAAAGTCTTTCAGTGATTGAGATGCAGCCTTTCCTGCTCTTGCTCAGTGCTGAAACTCAGTTATTGGTCAATTTACTCTTGTTGTGTCATTTGTTAGATTTGCTTTCATTCCTCTTATGCCTTTCTCCAAACAGGTAGAAAATTCACCTCCTTCAAAATTTCTCTTTCCCACTTGATGAGGTGGCCTCAGTATTAGAAAATAAAGTCAAAGGCATGAGTTCACCATGTATTCACTACTTTTCCAGGTCATTTTGTCCTTGCAGTCAGACCTTAACTCATAGAGTTAGTGAATTGCAAGTCAGTGTAGTTACACACTAGGTAACAGAGCGTTGAGAGGAGAAGCACCTAGAGCTATTTTGTCATATACTAAGTTGTAATTTGTACTTTAGTTCAAATGTTTCTTTCTGAGGTCTGCTTTTCTCATACTCTGGAGATTATCAAGTGTTCGTAGTTTCCAGTATGGACACAATTAAAAAGTATGAAATTAACTAATTAAATTTGTAGTTGAAGGTTGCTTGGAGCCATGTTCTTTTTCTTGCTACAGGAGAGCCTTCTTGTTGTAGTAATGATGCTGGTATTGATTCCTTCACAAGGGAGAGCTTGCCTCTCCCCTTGTGAAGCCTTCCAGGAACAGATGGATGTGACACCTGGAGAGGTACAGCCCAGTCTCACAGGCTTATCACCTGTGAATAAGAGCAGAGTCTGCATTTTGAATGAGGTATTCCTCCTCCAGTCTTTGGAAAGGAGCCTAGAGGCAGAATTTTTTTAAGGATGCACATAACTTTTCATGAATGTGTTCAGTCCCAGTTTCTACGAGTTAAAAGATACTTGTGAGGAGAAGTTCAAACACATTGGACTGTGGTGTGCAGAAAGACTTCACCTGTGGTGCACGGGAACAAGACATTCGGATAGGAAATCTTCAGGTTGCAGCCGTCTTCTAGATTTCAACTAATTGATTGCTAGTTATACCTTTAGGCTGCATGTAAGATCAATTGGGTCCACCTTGGCTTTGCAGGTGTACAAATGATGTTTGAGCAGGTTTAAGCTTTGACACTCTTATACTCTCCTCAGTGCTAGGGTAAGTGCAATTGCTATTTACCTTTTAAAATTTTATTTGTTTAAAAAACAATCAGAAAGATCCCTTGCCAGCCAAAGCCCATATAAAACAAAGGTAACGACATGGGCTTCATCTTTTGATTTGTAGTTACGAGAGGATAAAAAGCCATATATGAGTGATGATTTGCAAAATGACAAAGGAATCCTGTTAGTGTATTTCTGATAAAATATTTATTATTTTTACCAATCTTTCCTATCATAGCCCTTTTCCAATATTTTCAAGAGGGGCTTTTCTCTTTATGCTTTCCGGGCACAGATCCACCAGAGTTTCCTCTTCTTTTAGAAAGCAACACGCATAGAAAATTTGTATTCTCTGGTTGAGTGAAAAGACACTTGTTATCAAAACTAGCCATCCCTGGAATATATTTAAATAGAGATTCCAAAAGTTGTAATTGAAATTAGGAGATCACATGTTCCAGATTTCAGTGTTTCATTATTAATCTTTAAGTTTCAGTTTAAATTTTCCATCTCTATGTCCTACTAACACCTTACAGGGAAACATATGAGATGTCTAGTAGTTACACCTTGTTTGTGAGATACTTCTTCAGCACTGTATTTTGGTAAGTACAGTGCTGACAGTCTTCTGTAAAATCTTGGAGAGAGGCACTGGTGAATGCACAGTATTTCATAAACAAAGTGTCTGCTACTTGACCATGAAACGTAAATATTCGCTGTGGAGTGACAGGCGCATAATGAGAAATGGGGTCCCTGAAGATGTTCAACCCATCCACAGTCCCCAGAAAGGATCAGCCTTTTATGTATGTTATCTACACTCTTCTTTTAGATTTTGTAGTCTTTGAGAATGTCCCACAAATTGTATGCTTTGTAGCATAGAAGATGTGAATGTATGGAAACTACAAGTTTTGGGTTTGGTCAGGGTTTCCCTTCTGCTTTTTTTCTTATGCCTGACTGCGCTATTGTGGAGTTCCTTCCTTGGTCCCCTCCTCACACACCCCAGGGGAAGTTCTTGGCACAGCCCTGTGACTCTGCTTTTTGCAGAGCCATGGCATTTGCTGTCACAGGTAGGAAAGTGAAGCAAAACAGAGGCAGAGCAGCTGTTGACATAACTGAAGGCTCTGACATCAGTCCTTTTAAAAGGGGAGAGAAAGAAGAGAGCTAGAAGATATTTTTAGAAAGTAGGATGCTGGGGAAAATTACCTCATGCCTGAGGTCTCTGGGTTTTATCATTTTAAGCTCTGCAGTGAAAAAAAATAATTGAAATTACATCTTTCTAATTCTTTCCACTTCCTTATTTATCCCTTGCCATTTTTCCACCCTGCCTCAATAACTGGATTACACAAGACCTTTAATCAGAAGTTAGTTCCATAAACTTTTTATTGCCTACCTGTCTTCTGCAGATCAGTTGTCTGTAATTTCAGACCCTCGAAGACTAATTAATAGAAATCAAAGCCAAGAAGAAGGATTAAGGGGATGCGTGTGTTTAAATGCACTTAAATTCCATCTCTCCCTGCTACCATTAAAGCCCAAGGTAACTCTTTTGAATTCCAGTATTGCTCTGTTCTACTCGTACCCATGGTAGAGCAACTGGCTGGCACAATGCTTGGTCTTGTGAGCATGTCCAAATGGGTCTGACTTGCAGCTAGTTGCAGGTTTTTTTAATTTACATGGGTTTGGATCAACTAAGAGAATGCACCAGTATTGGCAGTATGGTTCTCCAAGGTTTTCTTCCTGTAACTGCTCTGCCCTTATTCCTTCCATTGCAAAGCCCAAGAAGCCTCCTCATAGCCCACCTGGGTATCTTCTCTGGAAGAATCTACCAGATCTCCTTTGGTACTTCACAGATGAAGCCTTCTTTGCTGCTGGCCCAGCTGTTTTTTTCTCACAGGTTCACATCTTTGATGTTTGGTTGATACGGGTCTGTTAGGAAATGCCTGCACATTCACAGAGCCTGTACCTGGCAGCCCACAGAGCGAGAGGGATGCAATATTATTGTCACAGTGAATTAATGACACATGAGCTGAGCTACAGTAACTGGCATATAGTTTATAGGGGAGGCTGCAGTGCAAAAAACTCTGCAAAGGGAGAGAATATGAAATGAATTTATATATATATATTAGCTGCCAGACAGAATAGTGTTTACCACCCAAAACTTCTTCATTTTCTGCTGAGTGTTCCTTCATTTAACAGCCAGTGTTAGTCAGGAGGTAAAAGACTTCAGGAAATCTCAGCTAAGATTGTCTGCAAACTGCAAAGATTACACTGAATTGGGAAAAGGCTATGTAAATTTTGAAGATCCCTCTTCGGTAATCATGAACATTATAAGGATGGTTTTTTACTCTGGCTTCCTAAGAAAATGAAGATTCAAAGGTTATGTGTAGGTGGGTGCTTCAGTCAGTAAGTTTTGGTACCATGCCTTTATCTCCCGAGTAACGTTTAAAACTGTTGTTGAAATTCAGGTAAAATTGGAAGCAGAGTTCTGATCTCCAAATTTTTTAATTTCTCCAAGTTTTATAAAAATGGACAGCTGGGTCCTACTATGGAAGAACTAAGGTATTAGTATCAGCCTTTATGATTCAAGCAGGAGGAATTATGACAACTAAATCTGGAGAGTGCGCATTTGGCACATGATATAATATAATGTTGAAATCCATACAGAATGAAGTCTGTAATTTCTGCACTTCAATGAAGTATCTTTTTCACTGCAGAAATTCTAAACTTGGGACTTGCAGACCCTGAATGGACTGTAAAAACCAAGAGGGTGGATTTTTCTTTTGGACTGGGTATTGGATAGCTGCCTGCCTTATGCAGAAGACAGTAGTTCCCATATCACCAGTGTTTAGTGAGAGTTATGCCCCAGCAAGGAGTGCTTACTTATACAGTCTAAATTATCTCCAGAGTTGATGTGAATTAGCATAGCTTCTTCTGTAGCATGTAACATACAGTTTGATCCCATCATTTGAAAAGCAAGGAAATGAAACCCATTATTTATCATTACAGCTCAAAGCTATCTATTTGGTGCTTGAAGAGCCTCTTGAGAAATGCAGGTGATAGATTTTTATTGCAGCTAAAATATTTATTGTTACCCAGGGATATCTTTCTAAAAGAATATTAGCTGTATGAGTGCTTTTTGGATGAATGGAGGCAGTTTCTCCTGATACCTAACTGGCTGTATACCGTCGCACATTCACTGCAATGACTACAAAGCAAAACAGCAGTAAAACCATTGAACACGTACTGCTGGTCAGAGAGCCAAGTCCTTGAAGTGCAACTCCCATTTCAGCTGGAAAGCTGTGAGTTTTGGCCCTCCAGTGTGCCAAAATGGCCCTTTTATCTGTGGGATCGGAAAGTCTTTGTGTGTTAACTGGTACTTGTAGTTATTTTTATGACTTTGTTGATTTTAGTATACAAAGTATCCTTGAGTTTTGAGTTGAATTGAGATCTAAACTAAGATCACTGTTCACTGAACTCAAAGAACTACTTTATTTTAAGGATGAAATACCTAAGTGGTCAGATTTAGTGTCTGGTATTGTTTACAAAGACATGCGTCAAACAAGTTTGCAGAGAAAAATAAAAAAGGGAACTGAACGCATTGTTGAAGAGAATAAGTAAAACAGATGATATCTTCTAAAGAGTATTGCTGTACCTGTCAGGATGTTTTCTGGAAGCTTCCTAATTTGCTTTCTAAAGATATACTTTCTATAGAAACCTGCAATTTTAAGATACAACTTTATCTTCTTAAACAGTACATGCAAGGAAATGTGGGTTACTGCACTGTTACAGAAGCAGTGAAAACAGTCGTTCCAGTGTAGGACAGCTCCAGGACTCACTGATGACCAAGGCCGAGCCAGTCAGAGATGGTGGTAACGCCTCTGTGGTAACATACTTTAGAAGGAAAAGAGTTGTTGTGCAGATGTAATTATGCTCAGAGAAGTGAGGAGTGCAACATGTGAGAGGAACAACTCTGCAGAGACCAAGGCCAGTGCAGAAAGAGGGACAGGAGGTGCCTCAGGTGTCAGAGCTGGGATTCCACTGCAGCCTGTGGTGCAGACCGTGGTGAAGCAGCTGTGCCCCTGCAGCCCATGGAGGTTCATGAGGATGCAGAGATGCACCCGTGAAAGAGCCCCATGCCAGAGCAGGTAGATGCCTGAGAGGAGGCTGTGACCCTGTGGGGGCCTGGGCTGGAGCAGGGTGCTGGCAGGGACCTGCAGACCTATGTAGATCCCACACTGGAGCAGGTTTCTAGTAGGATTTGTGACCCTGTGGAGGACCCACGCTGGAGCAAGCTGTCCTTGAAGGACTGTACCTTGTGAAAAGAGACCCACAGCAGTTCATAAAGAACTGTAGACCTTAAGAAGGACTCATGCTGGAGAAGTTCCTGGAGAATTGTTTCCTGTGTGAGGGACCCTATGCTGGAGCAGGGGAATGACTCCTCTCCCTGAGTAATGGGAGAAACAGGGTGTGACGAACTGACCACAGTCCTCATTCCCTGTCTCCCTGCACTGGAGAAGAAGGCAGATCTGGGGTGGAGGGAAAGATGGGGGAAGGTGTTTTTGAGATTTGTTTTACTTGTCATTATCTTGCTCTAATTTTAGTTAGTTATAAATTCAGTTAAATACAGTTAATATCCCCAAGGTGAGTTTTGCCCATGATGGGAATCAAAAAGTGACCTTGTCCTTATCCCAATTCATGACCTGTCTGTTATATTTTCTCTCCCCCATCCAGTTACAGAGGGAGGTGATAGACCATATTTTGTGGGCACCTGGCATCCAGACAGGGTCAATGCGCCACAATAAATCATCTCGTTAAACCTTAGGAACCTACTTAAAGTCAGGGAATAAACTAGCTGTGCTTGCCCATGCAAGAGAGAAGCAGAACTGTTGTCTTCTTTTGTCAGTCTTTGTGCCTGTTTTAAATGTCCTGGTACAGAAACATAACATCAGAAAAAGGCACACAACTGGGAGCAAAACTTCAGCCTCAAATGTTCACCAAAACATTAAATGTTAATGAAGGTTTGCCTGTGCAGATATTGGGAATTAATGTAGCTATCTGCATCACATATCCCATTCCCAAAGCCTTTTAATCATTTTATATATAGGGCAAAGCTGTTAAAACTGAAGCCAAGAATGCAAATACCACTGTTCAGAGTTTTCCATTTGGACTTCATTGTATGATTGCACTATCAAGAAATCAGGGTATTAATTTTATTTTGAAGGCTACATAAGGCTTGGAGATAGCTCTAGATTCTGGTGCTTTCTATTGGGAAAAGAAGAGAAGTTAAAAGATGATCTAGAGTTTACTAATACTAACATCATTTGGATAAGTTACTGAAATGTCCGTTTTTCCTAACTCTGTGAGTCAAAGGCTATTCAGACAACATGTTTATATCCATGACACTGGTTACATGCTGCTTGTAATGAAGCCAGATTCTAACCAAGAAAAGGGCACATATTTCATGCCTTACTGTGGTCAGATGTTGCCAGACCCAGGGTGTGTATTTGCTTACTGTTGGGGACAAGATGTGTGTAGGAAGAGGCCTTTGTTGGCTTCCTTCACCCAGAGAAGAGTTATGGGGAAAGGAAGTGAGCAGAGACAAAAGAGCCTGCTCAGTCTGGATCTGCCTTTCTCCTGAAAGGCTTCACTGCTTAGACAGTGAAGTGAAGCCTGTGTTAGATGCAGACAAAAAAGCAAGCAGAGGAGCTATAGCAGTGGCTTGCTTTCCATGCATGGGAGGATTTGAGCACCAGGATCAGGAGGAATTAACTCAGAGCAGTCCATGACTGCGTCACTGGAGCTCTGAGATACTTAATCCAATCAGCTATTTCAAACTTTATTTTAAAGTACTTCTTTCTTCCTAGCAAACAGTCACCAGATAAAATAAGCATGCTTGCAATTAAACTCACACACCCGCCTGCCCTTTGAAACCAAGTGTCTAAAATACCTCCATCCTACAGCTGGAAGGAGAGACTTGTGATTATCCCATTCAATCCCTGCAGTGACGCGCCCTCCTCGCTTCTTTCAACAAATCCAGAACTACAGGAATTATTGCTCCGTCTTTATTCAGGCCACAACTGATGGTGCACATGGAATAAGTTTGCTGGGAAGATAGCCAGGCTTTGCTTTGACTCCATGTGAAAATGAATTTGCTACATACCCCACTCCCACTAATCATGGCAAAATACTATCACTGCTTAGTGTCACCCTTCTACATCTGCATGATCGGCTTCTGTTCTGCCTCTGCGGCTGCTTGGTGAGGCCAAACTCCCAACCTGTGCCTGTGAGAGGATGTTCACTCAGCTCTCTGTTCACTTTTGAACCTGCACTTTCAGTCAGCTAAACATGTTCTGCTGTTGCCTGGTAGAGGAGTTTGGCTCCGGTGAGGAGAAGCTTTAGGGAGTGCTTGAAGTTCTCCCAGGAAAAAGGCCTTTTCCATCCACGTGTTGGCAATTTCAGAAATTACCAGTATAAGGGACAGAGAAGAGGAACTCCTGGGCTATGTTCTCCTCATCCCAAACATCAGTTGCCTTAAAGCTTTTGGTCTTTGAGATAACTAGTATACTGACACCTTATTTCTTATCTCTCAGAGAGTTGTGGAACTTAATTAATTAACATTTACAAGCTAGGAACACTTCCTCTGATAGGAGTTAATACTTATCATAGTAAAATGTGAATAATCTTGGAATGCTCAAACTAGCTCAGCTTTTGTATAGGTGAAAAGAGAATAAATGACACTTACTACATCATAGGGAATATCTCAGGTTATTTGAATGCCATAATCCTTCTCTTATGGATTTCTGGGCTATTTTTATAATACTAATTCTGATTAAAAACTCTAAGTCTGACTGCCAGTTCTAATCCATGCTTCATCCTTGCATATCTAGCAATGTTAAACACTCTGACTAGTCTAAAGGCCTTTAAAAATATTCCCATGCATAGAAACTTCTGAGGAACACATACAAGCCACACACATTTCCCTGCTTCTGCGATGGGAAGAGTTTATGGAGCTACACAAGCCCTCAGGATGGGTGCTGTATATAGTGTATTGACTTTGATTATGTCCCAGTTTGATAACAGCTGATTTCGTTTTCAGCTGCCTGTTTTTCTGAAGTGAGTAACTGGAGTTCAGCAGTGATGACACACTGACAAAAACCAGTTGGTTTAGTTTTCCTTTTTTTTCTCGTTTTAGTAGCTGGTCAGCTCCCCTCTTTATAAGCTAAGAAGCTGTATAAAAATGGGCTGGAAATGCATCCACCAAAATGAGTGGTGCTGACAGGCTGCTGCTGTAGCCTGCTACCTGTGCAGATACAGCTGCTTTGAGCTCTGACTGGATTTCAGCCAGGCAAAGAAAAGTTTCCCAAAATTACTTAGCAGCATGTAACTCATTATAGCAATGGAGAAAAATGCACATCACTGGAGTTATCTTGTGTTCCTAGACACTTTATCCTCACTTTATGTTGTATTTTAGGCTGTCCACTCTGCAGATAGAATTGTATTGGATCCTACATCTTGATACTTAAAATGCTCAGCTAACCTTCTCAAGCTGCACAGCTGTTCTGTTTTCAACCATGGAGTGTGAACAGTTTAGCACTAGTTTGCAATTAAAATGAGAAAAAATATTGCAAAAAGAACTTTTTAAAAAACATGTAACTTGATGTTGGTTTTCAATACCCTGTCCATGAAAACAGGACCTTTTTCTCAGTTTTTTAAAACCTAATTTGACAACACAAAAAGCAATTGAGACAGAATATGTTCCTCTGTTTTATCTGGTCTTTAAATAATTTAGAGGCTGAAATTAGTTCAATTTTTTTGTTGTTTGTACTGAATGATAATAACTTTATTCATTATATGAGCAAGTAAACACAGCAGGAAAATTGTGTGAGGCACATAAAAGTAGGAAAGGATTAAGAAAAAAGTATCAGCAGAACGTAGTTGGTCCTGCAGAGTTTGGTAGCCATATGTAGTGTGAAGATGGGCAGATGGAAAAATAGTAATGTAAAAATGTTATACTAGAAATCATCACATTCAAGTCTCCATTTCCAATTAATTTTAAAACTTCAAATTCTTTATTTCTATCTGATACATTACTATAAGAAATGCAACCACATAAACTTCATTCTTAGAGGAAAGTTGGGATTCATTTGCAATATGGATGTGTGTAAGAATATCCAGAGAATATATTACATTTTAGTTTTGTGGTTAAAGCTTAAAAAGTGATTTGAAAGCAATGCTTTTCATTAAACATTTGAGAAATCTCATTGTAGGAAAGGCGTTTGCATGCTAAAGAGAGGAAAAGAACACTGATTGTTTTCTGCAGTGGTTACAGGGGGAGAATGATGCACTATGTTGTCTTGCTTGGACTTTGTAGGTATAACCCAATCACTGCTCTCCTTCACAAAGACTGTTCTCCATTTCCAGAGTGGGGCACTTGATAAGAAATTAGTCTTATGCTTCAGCTCAGTGTATTCAACATTGCTGGAGGAAGGTTGCTTTGTAGTGGGGATGTACATGATTGGTCAAGGAGAAGGGATATGAACAGAAGTAATTGTGATTGCTTCAGTGCAGTGGAAGATGGTTATGGAGAGAAGTGGCAGGGGTATGATGAGGGCATAGCTTGTGGGTGTTTTTTGAGGACAGACAGTAGATGTTTTGAAAGCACAGATGGTGGTTGGGATGTAGGAATCTATAGAAAAGCAAGACTTGAAGGATTTCTAAGCCACTTTTTTAAGTGGGTTATGAGTTCAGGTTTCTCTGTTTCCAAGCATGCTTTTAAAAAGATTTTAAAAGAGCGTGGGTGAGTATTCAGAGTGCATGGACTTAGCTCTAAATAACTCAGGCTGTCTCCCACCACAAAAGTCAGTGCAGTCACTGGTTACTTTGAAAAACTGTGTTCAACCAACCTAGAATTATCATAATGTTTTGGTAAGTGCATTCAAATTAATTATTTTTCTTACATATAGTAGCCACTGCGTAAGTGTTCTTTGCCAGTGTTTGATTAATATTCCCTAGGCTGACCCTTTTGTTGTTAAATAAAGCCACAGAGTGACTGTTTTTGCATGACTTTTTTTCATGATTCTAGAAATCAGTCTCGTTTTCTGTCACACAGCCATGAAGCAAACTGGGGTTGAATATATGAATAAACTGGGGTTATCTTTTAGCTTCCTGCAAGCTCCTCCCTGCTTCTTGACTCCTATCTTTCCAGACACCTGAGAGATGCTGTCTGCCTCTCTCACAGCCCCTGTGATTGCACATTACTGTTTGTGTCCATTCCCCAAGTAAGAACAAAGATAAGATATTATTATTAACAGCATATCTTGAAGCCTCAGTCTCTGCAGATGAATACTCATGCCAAAACAGGTGACTGTCAATTAACTTCCACTTAATATTCTTCTTTATTCTTTGAAATTACTAAGTGTAGTTGCCCTGATCCTTAACATCATCACATCCAGAAGCCTTATGGAGTCACACAGAAACTGTTAAAACAGATGAAACCAGTGTCCACTGAGCCAAGTGTCCTGTACAACAAAATAAAGAATAGGACAAGGACCTAGTGTTGCTTCATAATCATTGCTTGAATTTTTGTAAAGTAGTGGCTGTGTGACCCCTGAGCCAGAGATATGTGCTTGAAGCCTGTCAGCATTTTATTATTTGACTAAAAAATTATCTCTGCTCATTTCTCTGTGATGCTTATCTTTTCTTAGACATCATATAATTCCTCAGCTGCCTTAATTTCTTTAACCTGAAGGGTGGCATTTTCTGGAGTTCACACTTCTTTGTAAAGATGTATCAGAGACATGTCACAGGCATTAGAGTTTCTGCCTGTTTTGAGTTCATACCCTGCAGGAAGAAAATTCTTGCAGAGAATACTTTAGTTTTGGTGCACCTAAAAGTTTTTCACACATGCAGCCTTACTAGGCTGCACACGTAAGAAACAAAGAAAATTAATATAAGGAGTAGGCTGACTAGTGTCACCAAATAACTAATTTTGAGCTCTGGCTGACAAATACCAGGAACAGTCTATCTCAGTGGTTCCTTAAGTGAGCTAAGAACCTGATCTCGTTCCACTTCTTTGACAATCCTATTTGTTCCTAGTTTTCAAGATGAACACAAAAGTGTTCCATCCAGTGACACTTACCAAGAACAAAAACATGCAAAATCTACTCTACTTTGGAGACTTCTCAAAAGGAAAGCCAGAACATCAGAGTTTCTCTGACTTATTGCATTTCTCTGACTTACTGGTTCCTGACTGCAGCTCCCTGCAGGATGTGATAGATGACATTTTAGTGAGGGTCTGCTACAGGCCACCCAACCAGAGCTCAAAAAGACTCCCTGGATGAGTCACACCATAGACAAATTGAAGCAGCTTTGTGTTTGCAGGCCCTGGTCCCCATGGGGGCTTCAGCCATGTCAGTATCTTTTTGAGGGACAACACAGAAGAACACAAGCAATCCAGGAGGTTCCTGGAATGCATTAATGACACCTTTCTTCTCCAAGTGATATGAAAAAAAGGTGCTATGCTGGATTTTGTTCTCACCAACAAGGAGAAGGGGAGGAGGATGTAAAGCCCAGGGGCAGCCTGGGCTGCAGTGACCATTAAATGTGGAGTTTCAAATTCTCAGGGCAGTGAGGAAGGTGCACAGTAAGCTCACTACCCTGGACTTCAGGACAGCAGATTTTGGCCTGCTCAGGGATTTGCTTAGTTGAGTACCATGGGATAACTCCCTGAAGGGATGAGAAAGCCAGTTGATATTCGAGGATCGCCTTCTCCAAGCTCAGGAGCGATGCATCCCAGTAAGGGGGAAATAAGGCAGAAACAGCAGGAGAGCTATACAGATGAATGAGGAGCTCCTGGACAAACTCAAACACAAAAAGGAAGCACACAGGGGGTGGAAGCAAGGACAGTAGATTGGGAAGAGTGCAGAGATACTGTCTGAGCAGCCAGTGATCAGGTTAGGAAAGCTAAAGACATGATTATATTAAAGCTGGTCAAGGATGTCGAGGGCAACAAGAAAAGCTTCCCTACGTACATCAGTGATTCAAGGAAGACTAGGAAAAAATGTGGGCCTCTCCAGAAGGAAACAAGAGACCTGGTTACCTGAATCATGGAAAAGGGTGAGATGCTCAGAACCTAAAGGTGCATAAGTCTGTTGGCTCTAATGAGATGCATCCATTAATATAAGGGAGCTGTGGGAAAAAGTGGCTAAGCCAGTGGCATATTTGAGAAGTTGTGGCAGTTTGGTGACATTCCTGCTGACTGGAAAAGGGGAAATACAATACCCATCTCTAAAAAGAGAAAAAAGGAAGACCTGTGGAACTACAGGTTGGTCATTCTTGGCTTTGTGTCTGGCAAGATTATGGAGCAGATCCTCCTAGAAACTATGCTAAAATGCATGGAAAATAAGAATGTGACTGGTGGCAGAAAAAGTGTCTTTGCTAAAGGCAAATGATGCCTGAGAAATTTGGTGGCCTTCTATGATGAGGTTACAGAGGTAGTGGATGGGAAGAGAGTGTATGATGACATCTATCTTGATCTAGTCAAAGCATTTGGCACTGTCCTACAAAGTATCCTTGTCTCTACACTGAAGAGACACGGATTTGATAGATGGACCACTTGGTGGATTAGGAATTTGTAAGAAGATATCAGCTGATGGTTTTTGTTTCCAACAGTGCTTTGATTCTGTTCTGGAGGGAACTCCTTGCTGCTTTTATTGCCCTGGCTGCTCTCTCTTGGCCATGGTATGAATTTGGGAGGCTGAAGGTGAAATGCTGAATCCTGGATTATTGTCAGAGAGGAAGCTTGCTTCTGCTGGATGTACATTTCCAGGATGCCCAGTAATCTGCTAATTTTTAGGGGGCAGATTTACACTCATCTAGCACTGTGTAAACTACGTTTCCATCTTTTAAAAATTGAAGTAGGTAACTTCTGTTTCATTTCTTGAGCAGAAGGCTATTCACTGAAAGAGATTTTAGGGGCTACAGTTTCTCTATATGTCCTTTATCTTGACTTTTATATCTGCGCCAACACAGCATCTTTTTTGCTGCTTTGATTCTCCTGTGATCTGCATTGCATTTTGCACTGTTTACTCCAGCTATCTCTGGTTGAATTATACAGAGCACTTCATGTGAAACCAGGCAGAGAATGTAATAGATAATCAAATTAGCTTTTTTTTTTTAGCTGGTGTAAAGTATCTCTCTTGAAGGCACTCTAGCACCTGTCAGTGGTTATTCTCTCAGATGTGTGGCAGGTAAATACTGACATTTAGTATTGCTAAATACCTCTGTCACGACTCATAAAGCTATGCAGGTTGGAAGGACCTGTGGAGGTTGAATCTGCCTCCCCCTCTTCAATACTAGTCCAGCTCTACACAGTGACAAGCTATTTTTTAAAATAGCTTCAAGAATGGAGTATCTGTGATGTCTCTAAGACTTTGTTACAGTGGCAGTCTTCTTCTTTGGGGAAAAGATTTTCCTAAGTTCTCATGTTAGTGTCCTGTGTTGGATCTTGTACCTGATGGCTCTCACCCTTTCTCTGTGTATCTCTGAGAAGAGTCTGCCTCCATCTTTTCTCTCCCCTCCCATGTGGCTGATGAAGAGAGTAGTAAGTCCCTGTTAACCTTCTTCTCTTAACCCTGCCTTAAAAATCATTACCTAGCGTAAAGAGATATAAGTTTAATGGCTTTAATAGTTTGGATTCTGAGCAGGAAGGGATCAAGTTTTCAGGCTTTTATGCACAATTACAAAAGCTGTTGTTCTTTTTGTCTGAACTTTTCATTGTTTCTATAGATCAGTGGTTCTCTACTTTTCATTTATATCAAGAAGCTAAGCTCTAAATAAGTGTATTAAGAAAAGGAAAGAAAATCATAACGGTTGCTGAAATTAGAAATGCATTTTTAATTGAAAGCATTTTCGTAGGCATATAAACATATTTCAGTATGTAGTATTGCTTCAGGACTTCTGAAATAGTTTACAGTTTCCTTAAAGAAAGGAAAAAGCAATTCACAAAGTCAAAAGAGGAGTGTTGACAGATGGCTGGTAATGAGCATTTTTCAGCAGCACTGAAAAGATAGGATATGTGTTTATACCTTAAAAAGAAACCACTTTTGGTTTCTTATTTCTTGCTCTGAAGATGCAAACCTTCAAGATACTCACAGAGAGATATTTTGGCAAAATGTGTTAACCTAGCATTTGGGCAGAGAGGCTTCTACAAGCCTTGTATTTGAGATGTTTCAGTTTTAACATGTAAAAAAATGTTTCAAGAAAAGAAGACTTAATTAGAGAAGTAGTGAGTTATTGAAAAACGTTGAACAGTTGAAATACTTTTGTAAGGAAGCAAAGGCAAGAAAAGGAAAGGGTAAAAATCTGTGAAGGATGAGTGTTAAATAATATGCAATTAGAGAAATCAAAGCTACTGTGTTAAGAAAAGTTATGAACAGCCCAAATAAAGGCTGAAGATCAAAAGGGCTTGGAACTGAGGTGGGCAAGTTCTGGCAAGAATTTCATAAACAATAAGAACACCTTACAAGTGGTTTCTTAGAAAAACGTGGAACAAATGAAGCCTATATAGGTAGCATGATGGTTTTATAATACTTTTGAGAAAGTTGTTTTGGAAAAGCAAGAAAAATAGCACTGAAAAAAGAGTACTTCTGAATAGAATGTGATCTTTGAAAAAACAATAGGCCAGTGTTTCATCACCTCTCATTGAGAGAACGTGGGCTCTTGTCACATGTAAAACAGCAAGGGAACAAGAGCTCATGCCCAAATTCCTTTTATTTGCTTATACTTTTAGCAATCCTGAAGAGCCTGAATACATTTGTAATGTTGGTCATTTTTAGTTAAAAGTTTTTGCAGGTAGACATATAAATAAACAGCAGCACACAAATAAGTATACGAAAGCTCCAAAGCAACTGAGATCTTCAGTCAAAATAACTCAAGAAGAGTAAATTAAAACTTCACAATACACCAGAACTTGGTGAAGTTGCCCTACATCTTGCTTTAGCTGATTCTGTGGCAAGGTAGAGATTATAAAAGTGAAATTCATCCTCAGTCTTTTGACTTTCCATACACAAATTACTTCAGTACTATTCCTCTGCATTTGTGTAAATGGGTGAAAGTCTGTCAGCAATAACTTAGCATTAATTGCTCTTCAATTAGTATAATGAGTGTTTCTAGATGGTGTAATGCTTATGTGTGCATTCCAAAGCTTTCTCAAATGAGACTTAATGCTATATGTTCTTTCTGAAAGGTCCTATAACTAATGTGAATGCTGTTAGATAGAAACAAAGAATGTTTCAGGTTGGAAGGGAACTCAAAGATCATTAAGATCCAACTCCCCTGCCATGAACAGAGACACCTTCCACTAGACCTCCTGGGTCAGGATCCCATCCCTCCTCACAGAGCAGCATCTGGAATGAAGAACATCAGAGCTGTCTGATGCCTGTAGCTCTGTGCCTTCTGTGACAGGGGCTATTCCCTCCATAGCAAATTCACAAATGCAATCTGCAAAGGAGACACATGTCAGGTTAAAAACACAGCCCTAGGTGACCTAAATGCCAGAGAGGATTTGAATTTCACTTTTCAGAGGGTAAAGTTATTCATAACAAGAAATGCTGCGAAGATACTTTTTTTTTTTTCTGCTGCATCCTATGTCTATTAATGAACAGGACAGCAGGTCTGACATGCTCATGTTTGACATCCAGGTCTTATCATATGCATCTGTCATTACAGAAATGCAGAAAGATAAACTCAGTCTTGACAGTCCGATCTACAAGGGTCTGATCTGCAAAGATCTGATCTGTCATTGAAGTCCCACACATACTTGGTGCAATAGCATCATCCGTTCTGCAGCTTGCATGTCCTCCACCCTCTTTTATGACCCCTGTTAAAGGAATTTCCAGTGGGCTGATGTGCAGACAAAGCAAATGAAATACCTTAGAAGAACTCTGGGCAACCATTTTCCCCAGATTTTGGTTGGGAGGTGTGTTTGTGGGCATGAAAAAGTGTGTGTGTTGGAGGGAGGAGGAATTTACAGTAAGAGATTGTGTTAAAAACCAGGAGATGGTGTCTGCATATCTGTTCAATGAGTTTTTCTAAACATTCCCTTTTTCTCCCTTGTCTTTTCCCCTTCCCTTCCTTCTTTCTCTTCTGCCATTTACTGTCAGGAAGGGCCACGTCTGAAGGGCCAGTTCAGTACAGCCTGGCACCAACACTGACGGACGTCAACACCAGTTCCAACTGTGAGTCAATTTGCAATTGGGGGACTCTTTGAAGTGGTATTGATTTATGTGCTTGTAGAAGCTGCAAGAACTCTGCAGAGGGCTTCCGGAACAGGGAGAGAGTAGGTTTGTTAGCCCTAGCTCCCTCTGGTTGGAGTAGCATGCAAGTTTTTGATGTCTTACTCAATAGTATTAGATAAATGTAGCTTCCCCTGAAATACACAAGGATTCTGATATGTGATGGCCAGTGCCAGGGAATTTTACCAGCAGAATAGACTTCTGAGCTGGATGCTGTTCAGAGGAAACTGTCCACCAAGAAAGCTTAGGACACCTCATCTGACTAGAGAAGAGGCTGGCAGTCATGCCCCAAACAAGGATCTTCATTGAATTGTTATTTTCACAGTTAGAGACAAGAGCTACCAGCCTCAGATTTCTGTAGGAGCACTGATCTGTGTTAGGACAAGTGAAGAGACCTTACTTTCAGTTTTGAGGTGCTTGAGGTAATTTGGCTGCTGTCAATTTGGTTCTCTGTGGGAGCACCTGCAAGGGGGAAGACAAGACTGTGCACAGTTCTCTCTCATTATGCATGCACATAAAGCTATCCAGCACTTGTGATCTCGGTCCCCAATGGCCCATGCTCCTGGTATTGCTGTTGGGTGAAGATACTCCTTATGGACTTGTAGGAGGGGAAAAAACTTCATTATACAGAGCAAGTGAAAAATAACCTCTGTGCTTCACTGTTCCTGAAAGGTACTTCTCTCCCATATTTTCCACTTGGTGACTTTCCTGGTCCCAACAAGCTTTGGCCCAGCATCACTGAGAAAGTAGCTGGGGAAGGAGATAGTGATTTAAAGAAGAAGTGGGCAACTGTATCAGCTGCAAAATTTGAGAGGACATCATGGCAGATGCAGAGGACAGCAGAGGGCAAAAAAGGGAAAAAGTGTCTAATACCCCTGCACTTCAAAGAGAGTAGGATAAGTTACATCCTCTGTCAAGGACTGAGAGGGTACTGGTTCAAGACTATTAGGGCTATAAAATTGGTATAATCTCATTCATGGAAAGGTAGTATAAAGCAGTTACACCCTACTGTACAGTGAAGGGATTATAACTGTTTTTTCTAGATGCATTGTCCTCAGCAGAATTCTAACTAAAAACTCTATCTTTGATATATATATGTAGATACAGCTTTTTATGAATATACTTGAATATATTAGTAAAAAACCTTGCTCAGAAACTGTAGAAGTGATTAATAATGTTATCATAAATAATGCTGTATTCTGTTTTTATGCTGCACAGTGCTCAATGGAAAATTCAGAACACAGACCAATGTCTCACTGATCTGTGATTCTTAAGCAAAGAATTTCTTCAAACCATACTTTTTCATCTCAAATGCTTGAGTGAGTCATACTGTGTTTGTCCTGTCTTTTAGTATTCTGATGAATTGTTTACATCCCTCAGTTCCTGCAGTCCAACGGACACTTTTGTAAACTATTGTTTGGAAATGTTGATATCCTGGGCAGTGCATCAAACCAGATGGTTTGTCAGCTGTATCAAGCCTGTGAGCAGTTCTGTCTGTCAGTAAGCACATGGACATGGGCCTTGAGATCAACAGGATATTCAGTGTTAAATTGCAGCACTCAGTTAAGGAATCTCTGCTAGAATTTGTACAAGGTGGAAGTGATTTTTAAAAAATTTTAAATCTCCCAAAGATGGGAAGTTGAGTATGGACAGAATTCAGGCTGATGCTTCACTCGTCATAGAATGCCTTTAGCAGTTAATGAGTGGACGCAAACTCTGGGATTACATTTCTACCAGGTCTTATATGAAAAATAAATAAAAATACAAGAGCTTCAGACAAGTACAGCCCCATAGTTTGGGAAATAATTAGTTTCAAAGCAAATCTTGGGTACCTAAAGTCTGAAATACAATACACTATCCTATTCTTTCTTTTAGCTTACCTGGTAGTCCATCCTCTTCTTGTTTAGAGCAGCACTCTATTTTTGGCTTTTTTTTTTTTCTTACTCAAGTTGTTAGAGCACTTAATCACACTTCAAGATTGATTGTGATTACATCTCAAGCTCTTCTTTGCACAATGATTGATTTTGTTAATGTTTGTTGTGGTTCCTCTCTAGTAAGAACAGTTTGAGACTGCACTGTATGGGGGGAAAATTCAGACAAGAAAAGCAGCAACCTCGTAATACCAAGCAGGTGAGATACTGGTCAAGGCTGTTCAAAATGCTTGGCCAATGAATGTCCTTTTTTCACCTCCATTCATTGGTTTGTAGCCTGGTTGGACAGTGGACTTGCACAGTTTAGTTTTGGAATTATTGAAGTCAAGCAATTTTTGAAGATTCACAAAAGCACCTAGAAATGGTTTTAGGACTTTACTGTTATTGTTATTAAGGGTGCTCTCCTTTGAATGACATGCCTTGTACAAACAGGAAGATAATCTATCTAGGTGGACAGACTAAACGGCAAGAAAAAGGAAGGGGTCCAAGCCATCTAAGCCCTATAACAATGTAGAAATCTCCCTCTAAGAGATAGAAAAAGGGGCTGAGAGAGTATACAGTCTCCATTCTTGGAGATTCTCAAGACAAAAATAAAAGGCTTGGAGCATGCTGATTGAACCGGGAGTCCGTGCTTTGAGCAGGGGTTGGACTACATGTCCAGAATGGCCTTCCAAACGGTGTCGTTTTTAATTCTACTGTCTGTGGTAGATTCAGTAGAAAAATTCTGCTAAAATGTATTTAAACTCCATGTAGCCTGATACTTGGTCTAGCTGCAAAAAACATCCTTCGTCTTTGAAATTAAGCTGTCTCCTCCAAAATGCACGTTGTCTTCTGGTAACATGCAGTGGACAGAAGAAGAATGTGATGTGATTTTTTGGCATTAAATTTAAATGAAATCTGCTATATACACAGACCAGCTAAGAATTTAGGAAAAAAGGGCTGGAAATTGAGCTGACAATCTCCAACAGGTACAGAAATCTCCCTCCCCATAAGACTGACACTGACTGAATTTTTTAAAGGGCAGAAAGACAAAACTGTTCTTTCACAGATGTGCTGGGGATCAGAGCTAGGGGCGTCTCACTCTGACAGCACTGTTTCTGTTGTGTAACTAAATTGTATGGGTCAGGTCCTGGGGCTATCAGTCCAGTTAAGTCTATACCAGTGTTTAGAAAAGAAGCAGATATTCTCCAAAGGCTAAATGCCAGCGACTTTGATGTGACTTTGTGATAAAGTCCTGGACTCTTTCAGTGGGAAGAAAGTATTGTTGCATTAATGTAATGACTTGTGATGCCACATCTATTACTCTTTTACTGTGTGTTTTCAAATACTGGGCTCCCATTTGGTTTTGATGGACACCAGATTTTTTAGTTCCAAATGGTTTTTGGGATATTTATTTTTCTGTCGTGATGGTAATCTAAACTGAGAGATCATTATAAATTCCTGCTGTGCACAATAAGCTCTTAAATATTACCTGAGGCAAGGTCTGTGGGAAAAGGTAATAACAGATGTGCTCTTACACCAACTGATATAGAAGTGAAAAACAGAATTTTTCTGGGACGCTAGCCACTGTCCACATCCGAAGCAGAAGCAAGAAATTTCAAGCTACCATGTTGCGTTATGGTTTCTTGGCTCTTGTATACTTCATCTTAAAATCTCTATTCAGAATCCACTGAGGCTTCTTGGGTGTCTGCTGTTTATTTTAGTGGGCTTGGGAATAAGTATTACATCCGCAAGATTAATGATTTTAATTCCATTTATAATGTTTTCTGCTTTTTTCTTGCTATCTGTATACCCTTAGAAGCTTTTTTCTTTGGCCATTCATTGAAACCAAACTAGTTGCTATCCTGAGACATGCCAAATTATTGCTGCGAACTGCTAATGACTGCTAGTTCTGCTGGCAGATTTCATAGGGAAAATTTGGAAAATGAATCTATATTGCCAACAGCACTGCTGCCATCTGATTGTGTTATTACAAGAGATAAACGCTTATCCTTTCTCTGCTCTGACTTATACACCGCGATGCTTTGATTCTGTCCATCTCCTAATCATGTCTGTCACAATACAAATTAGATGGAAAGTAGGAGCATCCTGCCCACGATTTTAGCTTTAGCAAGAAATAATTGCCCATGCTTTCTATGGAAACATTTCATTTCATCAGAGTTGGCAATTTCAAATGATTGTTTTTGTTCCAGTTAATGGGAGCTGCAACAGAAATGTCAGTCTGGCACATATCATGGTGGCAAGATCTGCAAGCAGCAGAAAAACAGCAGCTGCTGAGAGAGAGGGTCAATGGTTCATGTGAAGCAGCTTTTAAGGATGACTGGACACCAAGCATTTGCAGTTACAGGTTCCTAAAGCTCATAGGATTTTATATACATCAACACCTTTGGTGTGAATTTGTGAGATGACAGGTATATAACATCACCAATCTCTTTCTGAGGTGATGACGCACACCACTGCTGGATTCCATCCCTCAGGTTCCTTAGCTATAACACTAAAACAACATGGGAAGAAGTCTGCTTTTTCAGGTGAGGGGAACAGGCGGAGGTGATGGCAGAAATCAGATAAGCTCATGCCAGCACGTGGTAGGAGACTGGTAAGTCAGGAGAGTCTCAGCAGTGTCAGTGCCAGTGCGGGGTGAGCCCCAGCAAGATATGTCTATTGCTTGAGATCGGGGCACAGGGAAGAAGCACTCATAAAGTTCAGAAAGAGCAGAACTTGGTGTTTAAACTGTTCAAGGTGTTAACACTGCAAAATGTTCAGGGTTTGGTTTTTTTTTGATGCCTGCCTCTGGATGACATATATAAAAGATAAAAACATCCAATAATTGCTTTTATATTTATGCAATATAATGTATTTCATATATATTCTGGAACCTGTTTCATGGGGACATTCAGACAATAGGATCTGAATTAATTTTTGAAATCCATTCATTACACAGAATTAATGTGTGGGCACTTTCACTCAGAATTAAGCTAAACTAAAATAAAGGGTTAAGTTCAAGAGCAGAGTATATAAAACAATGAAGACAGAGGGAGAATTTTCCTTCATCCAAATTTTATGAAAAGCTCATGGACATAAATTGCTATAAATTGCTATAATTGCTATATTACTCAGCCAGTAAAAATGAGATTTATCTAGTGATTCGATTGAGGTGTTCAGTAGGGTACAGATTTGTCCTTAGCAAATATTAGACCTGCAGTGTGTGAATGCTCAGGAATTGGATGGAATATAGGAGAAGGGCATAAACTGCAGAGGTTTACTTCTAGATCAAGTTAAAATAGCCTTTGCCTTTTCCAGCTTTGTGCAGATATTGTATTCATTGAGTGAATGCCTTTGCATCTGACTCCTTTGTTTTTTGATAGGACAAACAGGAGGTGATAGAAAATATAGAATAGAGTGGTTTAAACATGGAGGAATAGACATTTCTGCCTTAAAATATAAAAATTCAGAGGCAGAGACAGAAATTAAAGATGTCAGTTTCAGAACATGTGAAACTGTGGAATCCACTGCAAAGGAAAGATCATGAAGCCAAGGGTTTATTTAAATTCAAAGAAGCATTAGTAACGTACATGAATTACAAGAATAACTAGAGAAGTAATAATTAATTATGATGAAAATTCTGGGAAGGATATTAGATATTTTGCTTTGATTATTATTCTAGTCTCTATTAAGATGAGATAGCCTAGCAGACAGGCAACATGCAGTAGACAGAAAATTAACTGAGAAGTGTCTGAGATTAGTGTCTATGAGACATAGGATTTAGATGACAGCGGGTCATATCCCAGATACCACTTGATCTAGCTTCCTTTTTTGAATTCTCCATCCTCATTTTGTCTGAGTTAAGCCTTTCAGGTGTCCAGTTGCTGATGAGAAATGTATTCTGATCGTACTGATTCTCTGTGAGTCAAGAAAACTGGATTTTTCATGCCAGTTGCAGGAGTATCATGTTGAGCTAACTGTGCTTGGAGCCTGAATATTGTCATAAATAACAGCGCTGAGAAAACGAGTGAATAGGTTTAACTCCCAGCCCAGCATGAGGTCAGTGATCAAGACGTAGAGTTTGAACTGTTAGTACTGCCGTAATAGCAGTGTCCAACTTTATTAGCAAGTTGAAAAGCAACTTGCAATACCTATGCATCTTGGGAAGAAGCAAGTTGTGGAAACTGACAGGTGGGTTTGCTTTGAGGATCTTTAGGAATGCAAATAAAACATATATTCAGATCTGCTGAGACACATTGTGCAACAGACTTTCTCCTCAGTGAAGAAATCAATGGACGCAAGGGATCACAACAGGAAAAAATTAACCTCTCCTCCTTCCATGAATAACAGGTAAAGAAATGTGAAGGTGTTTATATGAGAAGGAGCAAGGAATCACAGCGCAGGTCATTTCACATGTCCACATTGTGGACATTTCACATGTCCACTTAGATAGTCCACAATAATGGACACAGAATCATAGAATCATAGAATCATAGAATCACAGAATCATAGAATCATAGAATCATAGAATCATGGAATCATAGAATGGCCTGATTGGAAGGGAACTGAAAGATCATTTAGGTCCAACACTTACACTATACCAGGTTGCTCGGAGCTGCGTCCAGCCTGGCCTTGAACACTGCCAGGGATGGGGCATGTATGTGGAACAGGCAAGATGTTTAGATGGTGTTTAAGCTGTTGTCTCCAATATCTGGTATTATCCAATTACACTTGTCCAATGCCTTCAAATTCAATCTCAACAGCTCAACACCTCATACACCTGTATGTTTGTCCTATAAATACACAATCATTTAAAGCTGTCCCAAATCTAGGAGGCCAGTACTTGCCCCAACATCCAGCCATGCTTCCCTGATGCCTCTCTTTTGTTGTTCTTCCCATTCCTTCAACTACAGGAACTGGCCGAAAAACTAGTCAAAACTGCAGGGATAGTTTTCAGGTAAATCAATGGATCAACGGTGAAAGAAATAGACTGTTAGTGTCTTTTCTCAGGAAAAGGCAGATATTTCAGCTCAACCCTTAGACATTAGACATAAAAGTCAAAACTAGGATAATATTAGGAAGGCTCAAGTGTGGGGAAAGGCTTGTACACATGGAGAGTTTAGTTGTGAAATGCAACACCACAAAACCCCATCGTTTATTGTTTAGTCCACAATACTGGTAGGATAGCAAGAACAATTCATTGTAAGCATTACTGTGAGGCTGGTGATTTTGTCCAGATAAGCTGGGGATAATCATCCCTGAAGGTGCTCAAGGCAATGTTGGAGGGGCTCTGAGCCATAGTTCTGACCCATAGTAGGGGGATTGGAATGAGATTATCTTTAAGTTTCCTTCCAACCTAAACCATTCTGTGATCTTAAGGGTCCCTGCCAGCCCAAACCGTTCTGATTCTATTATTATTGGAACATGTTGACGCATAGAAAAGACTCAAGCCCCAAGCTTGGTGATGTTTCATAGGACTGCCTTCCCAACAGGATGACGTTCATCCTCTTCCCATTAGTGTCTGTTGCCAAAAAAGTACAACTTGAGGCTATTTCTTGTACTGTCCCTTGTTATCTGGGAGAAGAGACTCTACCTCACTACAATCTCCTTTCAAGTAGCTGTAGAGAGAAATAAGATCTCCCCTGGGGCTCCTTTTCTCCTGGCTAGCCACCTCCAGCTCCCTTACCACTCCTTATATGACTTGAGCTCCAGCCCCCTTACCACTCCTTATATGACCTGTGCTCCAGCCTCTTCAGCAGCTCCCTTGCCCTTTTTGGACACACCTGGAGATGAGAGGCAGACTACAAGCCAGGCCATAGCTACAGTAACAAGCTGCCATGATAATCCAGGATATAGCTTTACAGAATGTTGAGACCTCAATGTAAAATGAGTGCAGTATGTTCTGTCACCCTGTCACCAGCATGAGTGACATGGAACTGTGTCTTATTTAGAGTAAGTGGAGAAGTCAAGTTTGCCAGGGTTCTATCATGTCTTAAGACTGTTAGCATGAGCCAAGGAATCAAGCCCCAAAATTTCTTGTCCTCTTTCCAGTTAATGCACAATGGTTTCTGTTTTGCTTACAGAGAAATAAATCACTTGTCTTCTTGCTAATGCCTTATGTATTGGGTTTCATTTCCCTCTCTGATACTGAAGGTTACCAGCATGTTTGTGCCCAGCAGGCATCAGTTGGCATCTGTTCTTAAATTCAGACCACATAACTGTGCCCTCAGTTTCCATTCTTTGGAAACCTGAACATACCATGATGAAAACAGACTGCAAACAGATGCTTGACAATGAAGAGGTTCCGTTTGCTACTACTATTTACAATTTGTGCTGTGAGCATTTAGTCACAGTCTAATGGCTAATCATTGCAAGGGTTCAATGAATCTCCTGGCCTTGAGGTTTTGGCATAGCCATAATAGCCTGCGGGTTTGATTGATGGCATTTTTGCACTCACTGAGCAACTCAGAGCTGTCCAGCCACCAAATCACAGAATCACAGAATGGGTCAGGTTCAAAGGGACCACAGTGGGTCATTTGATCCAACCTCCCTGCTCAAGCAGTGTCATTCTAGAGCCCGTGGTACAGCATGGAATCCAGATGGTTCTTGAACATCTCCAGTGAGGCAGAGTCCACAATCTCTCCTGGTAACCTGCTCAGTTACCTGCACAGTAAAGTTCTTACCCAAGTTCAGGTGGACCTTCCTGTGCATGATTTTCCCGTTGTCTGTTGTCCTATTGATTGGTGCTTCAGGAACTTGTAGATATTGGTGAGGTCCCCTCTCAGTCATCCCTTCTTGAGGCTGAACAGGCCCAGCTCCCTCCACCTTTCCTCCTCAGAGAGATGCTCCAGTCCTCTAATTATCCAGGAGCTCCATGTCTCTCTTGTCCTGAGGAGCCCAGAACTGGACACAGCACTCCAGATGTGCCTCACCAGGGCTGAGCAGAGGGACAGGATCACCTCCCTCGACCTGCAGGCAATGCTCTTCCTAATGTACCCCAGGATCCCATTGGCCTTCTTGGCCCCCAGGACACACTGCTGGCTCATGGACAGCTTGTTGGCCACCAGAACCCCCAGGTGCTTCTCAGCAGAGCTGCTTTCTGCAGCTCAGCCCACATCCTGTACTGGTACATTCTTCTCCGTGTGCACTTGCCACAGAACTGACATCAAAATACATGCCCTGTCACACCCTCCAGCTGCAAATTTGACCAATAGGGACATCCCTATTCCACAGGGCACAAAAAGAACTGTAGAGCTGGCCATATGCACCCTGCACTGCTTATGCATTGGGAAATTTGTCCTTTGGCTTCTGGATGTGGAAAATCTTCCACAGTGCAGAATTTAGAAAGGATTCTTCACTTTTCTTTCTTTTATACCAATTGAACTTCAGTAAGCAAAGGTCAGTAAAGGTCTGCATAGCAAAACAAAATGATCTTTACAAAGAGGTGACTTGAAATTTCTTCTGACAGCAGGCAAGAGCAGGTCACTGCACATGAAAGGAAAAGGCAGAGATGACCCAGATTGAATCTGGAAGCCTGTGTCCAAAGCAGACTTTGTTGATATTATCAGCCGTGCACATACCTCCAAGATGAGTTTGGTGACCCTGACTCAAGATAACCAAGGGAATAATGTCTCTCTCTTCCCGCAGCCCCAGGGTCTGCCTTTATGCCAGTCCTCACAGTGCAGTTGAGGGCACGAAACAAAATAGCCCTCTTGTCTACTTACCTTTACACTGTGGTGGATCACAAGTGACCCCCTCCATAGCAGTCTGAGACTGGTGCAAAGTGTCCTCCCAAATTTCAAGACGCATTCACAGGCCTGCAGGCACCCTTCCAACACCCTAGCTCAGCAGTCGAGGCAGAACTGCAGCACAAACCACACCTCTCCTCACTCCCACTGTGGGTGCACTGGAGGCACCCACATATATGTGTTTGTTTTCCTGACTGCTCCATAAACCCCTTAAATCCTGTATCAAGAATAAAAGTGAGCTGCAGGCGAAGTTGCCCAGTCATGTGTTTATAACAAACACATCTGGGTTTTTTCAGTAATTTTGGATGAAGTTGGATTTTCAGCCCATGTTTAGTAACACTCTTTAGTTTATGTTTTTGTAAAGCCAGTGTTTCCATGAAAATGAACAGAAATGGCACCATGATAGAGAATAAAATAAGGAGAACAAAGCTAAGCAGGGTGGTAAAGTACCCTGGTACCTGGGACCTTCTTTCAGGGATTTGCCTATTACTGAAAATGTAAAAGAGGGGAGGCAGAGAAGCTGCAAGGAGCAAGAACATATGGTATGCTGATTTTAGCTCTTAGGTGACTTGAACTTTGTATGTTTGGGTCAGAAGTGAGTAATTTCAGGGCATGTAGGGCTGTGTTCCAGCAGTTTTCAGGGCAGCAGGCATTCTGTGCTTGATGAGAGCTTTTGCATACTGTTCTGACACAGTCTATCTCTATTTCTTCACAGGGTGAGCTTATGATAAATATCCCTGTGTCACATAAACCATCTTAGCTAGTAACTTTGGTGGCTCATAAATCATGCCAGGTGTGCTTTACCTTGTCTATGCTTCACAGCTGTAACATAAAAAGCATCCAACTCCATTCTTGTACAAGATAAAGCTGTGAACTTTTAAAGAAGTATTTTTGACTCTGCAGAAGGGAAATTTGAGATTTAAGTCCTACAAGAACTTTAGTAAGTCAATATTATTTATTTAGTTGAATAACTTATTTGAACTTGGTTTTTATTACCGTTACAGCATCTGCAGATGGCCAGCATGATCATGGTAGGTCCCTTTCCACTGAAACATTCAAGTCTAGTCTAGTCTAGCCTAGTTTAGTCTAGCCTATGAATGTTATAAAACAGGTAGCTATACCTTTGAATGTAAAAGTCTAGGCCCCTTTCTAGAAGTCTAAATTGAAATTGGAACAACCTGGTATTTCTGAAGTGTTTTATAAAAATTGAGAACAATGTACGACAAATAATCACATAGGAGGAAAAAAACCTATTTTTTCCCCCAATATCTATTCTCTTTTCATTGTAAGATTATTATATCTTGACATCTTCATAGGCCCTGTAAATTGACATGTTCCTTTTGATCAGAAAGGAGTTAGTAGGTGAGTTTCATAATCAAAAGGACTCTCAAAAGGATGGGAGAACTTTCAGCATACCTCAATTTATTTCAGAACAGTAAACCCGGCCCCAAAGTTGTATTTTCCATGATTGCTTTCAGAAATCTTACTATATGCACAGAAAGTGGTTCAAATGCATGAGGTTCCTTTTTATCCTACTCAAACTTCTGCTTGAGTTCCCCAAGTGAATAAACCTCTTCAACACAACCCTGGAAGCTCAACTGAAATTGGACTGGAGTGGCCCATGCCAAGAAAGCACCATTTGTTCACACTGACTACCAAGGAGAATCATTCCTTGATGGAGCAAATGCCATTCAGCAACAGGAGCCAGAGTTCATTACAGATTGGCCCATCGGGGAATTAGATTGCTAATGATCAAGATTTAACAGACCGAACAAGGCTGAAAATGAAAACCATTCTCCATAGCAAACAAAGAGAAGAATATAATTGTGACTGAGAGTGGCTGTAACACGGATGAGTCAGGAGAGGGTTGTGGACAGTTAAGAGTGTACAATCAACTTTTGGAAGTAATGATGCTGGCACCAAAATATGCCATGCTCTCAGATCCTCTCGCTTCTTCCTTGACATTGAAAGTCATGTCATGGAAAAGGACACATTTTTAAAGCATCGTATAGTTTGTGTAATTATTTTATATTTCCTGCTAGTCTGGTCTGATACTCCTAAGGAGAATTTTGTTGAAATTTTTTCAGTTTCCCTCCCAGTGGTTACAGAGCGATGCTTCTTACAGTAAAAGGCCAGCTGGTTTCCTTGCTTTGCCATGGATAGGACACTTTCTCACAGTCTCACAACCCTTTACAACAAACCAGAGAAAACAGGCTCTTGAGTTATTTTAAGAGTAAAAAAATCACTTCTCCTCCAGCATTTTCATTTTCTTTACTCAGGGGTCAGAGTTATAAAGGTGATGAGGAATATTTTTATTCTCGTAACCAGTTCCTCTCAGAGTTGTTGACCCTGCACACAAGTTTGCAGTCATGTTACTGCATTGCAATGTATCTTTGAAATAAGAGCAAAACTCCAGTGCAGGTTTTTGCCATGGAATATTCCGAGCTATGAAGAGTTGCTGTCCAGCTCCACAGCTGCAGAATTAAGAGCACCTCTGAAAATTCTGGCCTGCGAGTCTCATGATATTTAAAGGTCTGCTAGCAGTTACAGGAAATCCCAGAGACACAGCAGTTCATAGTGCAAACATTTTTGTAGGGCCAAGTGGGTGTTTGCCTCTGGTCTGGCAGGATGCAACAGCCTCAGCTATGGCTTCATCCAGCAACTGCTGAATTGAACCAATAAGTCTGTCTAATCTGCTTTGTGAAAAATCAGTAGGAGAAGTTTTTCAGCTTCCAGTCTATTCCACTTCAAGGGGGAGTTTGCATCATAACTATCCTAGACCTGCTTTGCACTATAAAATTGGACAAGCTCCCCATTTTCTTTCTCAGACCACCAAAAGTTCCCATCCTCTGCTTAGTCCTGGAAGGGTTTAGCATTTTATACTGTGTCCGGGTTTTCTGATTTCCATTTTGCTGTGTAAGTCCTTTGTTTTTGCCTAAGGCAACATACTTCAGGAATGAGAGAGTGGCTAAGCCAGGTCAGCAGTGACAGCTAGCAAGAATCTGCATGTTAATACCATCAAGCATCCAAAAAAGTCTCTTAAGGCTTTGACTGGATATTAACGCCATGCCCCTTTGTGACAGGAAACCCATCCAGGACCAGTATCTCAGGATGTACCCTAGTTGCCTTGATTGGTTTTGGTATAGATGTCATAATATTTTGCTGAAATTTCTACTCATTGAAAACAAGGAATTTCCTTCCTTGAAAAAGAAGCTTGTGTCTATTAATGCCTATTAGTAGTAGTTTTATGTAATTTTAACTAAGCCCTTAATTTGTAATTTGTGATGGTAGTAAAATCCTGCACTTACAGTGAGGGCCATAAACTGGTACCACCATGGAGGAAAGAGGAAAAATATTTGCCAGGATCAGTCCCGGGGAGACCCAGGAACCCTTTAATCAGGGTCCCACTCTGACAGTTTTGTGAAAAACATATATCAACACCTTTATAGGATCCCATTTCTGATGGGAATAAGGCATTACTGGAACAGGATAAACCAGTGCAAGAGGGATTGCTTTGCCTTTGTGAACCCTCTCTCATTTGGAGTAATCCCACTGCTTTACCCTGTGTTAGGCTAATCTCCACCTGCCTAATCTAGGAATTAGTGAAGCTCTGTCATTTTCTTCCATTTCTCTAAATGAAGTAGGATATTGAAATACACTAATCAGTGCCTATTTAAAAACACACCTGGAATGATCTTTTGGTGCCATAAAAGTTTGCATCCAGACTTGCAATTGAGGACAGGACAGGTCAAACCACAGGAAAATAGCCAAAATGTGTAAACAACTAAAAATGGACTACTGCAACGCTGTCCAGGATTCTTATCTTATGTGGGACATAATTGTGCATTAAATTAGGTGTTGAACACTGAGATGTGGGTAGGAAATGTGGCCGAGCACTCTCCTCCTCTGTGGGGAGAGACTTTTCGTAACTCTACACAGTGTACATTCTGTGCATTAATTATATGGAAAGATGCTTGACTATGCTTCTGAAGGGCACATCTCTATTTGCTCAAGCCTTCACCTCTGCCACTCTCTGTGCATATCACATACTGCATGGCTGAGTGGAGGGATCCACCGATAAAGAGGTTAGAGAAACTTGACTTTATACGCTAGAAATAGGCTTGGGAATCTAACTTCAAGTAACCAGGTCTGAACATTTTATTCAGATTTTGTCAGTAACAAAGAAAGTTATTTGCTAAATTTTGGACAATGAGACCCCCCTCCCCTCCCCTCCCCTTGTTCTATAGGTTAAAAAAGGTGTATAATTGACCTTAATGGAGAGAACCTGTGTAATAATATTGGGGGTGAATAACTTTTCTGAACTTTAGTGATTGATTGTAAAAATATACTTACAGATGTGACATTTTTTGCCCTGGACCTTGCACTATTTAGAGGGAGTAAATATGGTTGTATTATTGTTGAGGGAACATCTTGCAATGGTTACAATAATTTTAAGACATTTACAGTGCCTTGTTGTAGAAATTGACACAGGACCAACAGAAATAGACATTGCACCTCATGGTCTCAGGTGGAAGAAATTGTCTGTGTCAATGAGTTGATTCTAATTAGCATGGGTGCCAATATGTGACTCACTAGAAACTACAATTCCTGCACTCCCCAGTGTCCTTGTTATCACAGGCCAGATGGTTCTGTTGGTTGTCCTCTGTGGCAGGGAGCACTCAAACTGTCCAGAGCTGCAACTGAGAAAGGGAGACAGCAGGAAACCCAGTACTCCCAGAAGACTCTGAAGGGGTACACAGAGCCCACTGTTGGGTTTCTTGGTCAGAACAGGAACCATTAGATATTTGGAGTAGATGTCTATTTGTGTGTGTGTAGGATACCATACTGCAAATCCTAGCAATGTGTGCATGTTTGTACTTAAACATTTGTGCTTCACTCTTTGAAAAACAAATTTCACAAAAATGCTATCAGAAAAAGCCAATTGCAGCAGTCTTCCTGTACAAAGTAGAACCAGGTTTCTGAAAGTAAAGGAAAGGTTTCCTACCTTCTGAGATTCAATTGCCCACTCTTACCAATACTCTGGCAGGAATGTTTTAAAGTTCTTCTGGATATCACACAGACACAGATTTTGCATTTGCAAGAGATAGAGTGTTTGTAAATTTGACCTAGTCAGTGTTTTGCCCAGTAATGCTGGGGTCTGTGGTGAGACCCAGGATGTGAATCCCATATTCTTAAGCTGAGATTTCTCTCACAAGTCTGTCTCTACATCATACAAAAATCTATCCTGTTTTTTATCACGTCTCTTCCCTGTCCACTTCATGAGGGCAATAGAATTCTTTAAAATGGATCTTTCAAGATCTAGTTGTGGGTCTAGTGCTTCTGTTAGAAACATTTCTAGTTCAGGCATGCATAATTTATGCATCATTTTATGGTAGAAAATGCTGCAGCCTGATGTAAATAGGTATCTAGTTGCTGGCAGACTTCTTGATTTAAAAAAGGGGAAAAAAAATTAAAAATATTCACATCGTGCCACCATGTGTACTCATACATGTAGCATAGACTTTGCTTTTCTTTAGTATGGTTTACCTTCCAGATCAGAGGAATGTGAACAACTAACAATACAGCCCCTTACAAAAAACCACAAAACATCAAGTTCTCGTCATGTTTGAGTGGCCAGCTGCAATAAATTCAATTCAAATGTCAATGAAAGCCATTATTTTCCACTCAAAGAGAGCTCACCTGATTCTATTCAGCCTTCATAAGGAGAAGAAAAGAAGGCGTTTGCCTTTGGACAGAGTTGTGAGTGGATATTCACTAGAGGCATCTTGTTAGACAGCTTTGTCCCACATGTGTAATTCCATGTCAGGCATAAGTAACCTAAGACCAGCTGTGTGACATGGACAGTGGGGTCAGCTTCTGCAGTGAATATTCTACTGAGGCAGAGCTCAGAGGGAAGTTAGCATGGTATGTAAGAGTTTTGCAAACTAAGGCTGAGGAAATAATTCCATCAAAGAGCACAATCTTCCTCCACAGTCTGGTCACTTTTTTGGGCCTTGGTCACATGGAGGGAGAATCTATATTACACATACATGGGAAAGAGAAGCTAAAAAAAGTGGTTTAATGGAAGATAAGAAACACAGAAAGACAGGGAGTTATTCAGTTAGTAATTATCGTAGGCACGGCCTATAAATGCTGTAATTCTTAAAAAATGTCAGCATTCATGTGCAAATCAAACAGATCAGGTCTGTGCGTGTGATAATGCAGTCAGCAAAAGCTTGGGCTTGTGTTATTAGGATAGAAGTTTGGGATTTTGCTGAGCCAGCTCTTTACAGTTTTTACAGTTAATTCATTTATAGCTGTAATTTAGAATTTATAAAGCTCATTGCTCATTAATGTCAGAGTTTCCCAGTGTCAATCGAGATTGGCCTATGATAGCATCAGATATTTTGAAAGTCAATAGGAAAAATGTATCTGCCTTGCACCATATCTGCAAGAATTAAGAACATTTGGACTATTCATAGCTTTTGAGGAGGTAGAAAACCATTTAGGAGCTTGCAGAACAGTTACTAGCCGGAGCTGAACCAGAGGATATCATAGCTTTTTTGGGGAAATGTAGAAAGTGATTACTAGATTTGGAAGAAAAAGCACTTCCTCGCGATACACATAGATGTATGCCACATAAAAAAAATTGCAGACTGTTGATATTGATGTCTCTAATATACTTTCCTGTGTTACAGACTATTTAATAAAATCCAATATGGACATGAAAGGCAAGTGAAGTATGCTTTGTATATTGTTGGCACTTAGAAGTCCTGGCATTACTGAATGAAGTATTTTCTAAAACTGATCCTTCAGGTCAGTATTGCATTTTGTGCTAATGGCATTTATTGAAACTCTGAAGGAGGCTCTTTCACTGACAAAGGTTTGTTGCAGTTTATTTTCGGGGTTTTCTTTGGGGTCCTGGATATTAAATTTTAGACATTCAAACATTAGAGTGAGTTTTTAAAAACTAACTTGAGATACATATAATCTGAAAAGAAAGTATATAATTCATATCCCTTCTAGTTAAAGTGTCCAGCAGTATTGCCTCTCACATAATGAAAGTATTTTGCAGTTATAAATTCTGAAGTTTTAATGCTCAGCTTACCTGGAGAAACATTTATTAGGGCAGGCTGTTTTTGGAGAAAAACAAACATAAAAAATCTTTTAGACAACCAGTGTTGTGATAGACATGAGTTAACTGCCCATTGCATGTCATGGCTTATTTGCATGAGTGGCTTTTTGCATTGGTAAATACCAAGAATTAAGAAAATTTCCAGTCTAAGATGGATCTTTTTGTGGAGTAGAAGTCCTTTTCCACAGCCAAATGTCTGCAGGTAGAGTCCCAACAATACCAGAAAGGACCATAATGATGAGTTGACGCCCTTTTGGCCCAAGGAGGCTTGGGTGTGAAGAGTAGGAGGGCTGTGATACACCTCAAAGCCTGGGAGCTGGGTCTGCGTGGAGCTGCTGCAGCTGCAGGTCTTGGTGGTAGCAGCAAATACTCAGACAAGAGCTTCAAAGGCCAAAGTGGTTGAACATGGGTCATTCAGTACTCAGTGATAAATGAGCACCATTCTGAAAGGGCTGGCCTCAGGCTGTGCCATGGGACATTCAGGTTGGACAGCAAGAAGAACTTCTTTACAGAAAGGGTTAAATACTGGAACACAGCAAAGTGGCGGAGTCACCATCCATGGAAGTGTTCAAGAAATAACGATTTCTTCCTGCTCAGAGGTGGTCACTACTGGATGTGGCTCAGGCTACTGAAGAATGCAGTCACTGTTACGAAGCATGCAATATCTGGGTTTCAAATTCTGTGGGACAGTTTTGTCATGCACCTGAGAAAGTATAGACTACTGAAAGAAGAAGTAAAGTGAGAGGTGACAAGGAAAGTTGGGAGTTGTGGCACAGACTTGATGTGTTCAATAACTAGATGGACAAGCACTCTTCAGACAGCACATTCCCAGAGCCATGAACCCCACACCAGACTGTCAGTGTCCCTTTATCTTGTGTTTACAAAATTGGGTGTTAGTATCCAGTGCTCCGAAGCCACCTTGTGCAGACTCTGAGCTTGTTAACCACCACTTGCCAGGCAGAGCTTGGAAAGAAGCAGCACAAGGCAAAAAACTCCTCAGAATCATAGTTTTTCACAAAGCAGTCACTCTATTTGTAAACTTTTGGTTTGGATCATCAAATGAATGTGTTCACTAAAAACTTTCAAAGGATAAGCCAAGAAATTAAAGTCCCTAGCTGTCATACAATGAAGTAATAGACTCTGAAGGGGTATTATTGTATTGCACATTATTCTTTTTCTTTACTATTAAACATAATCATCTTATCACTTCTCCTGCTGCTAAAATTGTTCTTCTGCCACATTACAGCCAAGTACATTTTTTTGTCTTAGATGGTCTGACTAGTTAGCATGTCCAGTAAAAATCCAAAGTACTGTTCTCAACTTTTGAAAAATGCTATTTCTATTTTATTCTTGGGAAAAAAGGCTCACAGGCTAAAAATCATGTCTGGTTGTTTGGTTTGGTTTGGTTTGGTTTGGTTTGGTTTGGTTTGGTTTGATTTAGTTTTTTCCCAGCAACATTATTTGGCCTGGTAGAAGACAATCTTCTTCCACAAACTTCACCATAATGACATCATAGACTCAATTACCACAAGATATTCAGAAAAGGATGAATATGTAGAGTCAGGACTACCACTTACTGTTCAAAATGGCAGCTGGAGGACATTACAGAAAAGAATGACTCTATATTTGCCTTTTTAATTAATATATTTTCTTAAATTAGCTGTACATTATAGAATACCAGGCTCTTCAGATCTTTGCATGAGGGCATCTCATATTGTGTGCTTATAAATCATCTACTGTCAAATATCTATCCCTTGGATAAGTATTTTGTCAAGTCACTTTCTAATTGTATTTTGGCTAATTTTAGAAAAGTAAAGGCAGTGCCGTGTTTCACCCTTATAAACAGGAAACATGAAATCTATGGGATTTTAAGGTTAACAGCTGAAAATGGAGAGCACAAGTTCCTGTGTAAACATGCATTTGCCACAGACTTTTAGAGCAAAAATAAATCAACAGTTAGAAAATAAATATGTAGACTCTTGAGTCTAGTCAGAGCAGGTGTCCAAATGGATGTTCCATTAGTACTGCTTGGCAACATAAGCCTTTTTTAAATTTGGCATTATGTGGACAACATGTCTAATTGCAAGACATATACTGCCCAAAAATTTCAGTATCTTCTTGTTATTGTTGTTAATTTGTTCCTATCATTCGTAGTTTTATATTTGACTGCTAAAAGCAGTGTTTTCTATTCATATTCAGCTTTCTGCAGGACCATGGAGCAGGAATAATGCTGTTTATAATGTTTGACTAAAAAGAGAAAAGTGGTTTTTTGTGATGTGTGTGATCTTCCTCATCTTCATTAATGTACAAATGTTGTGGACCTACTCCTGCATTTTATGCATTTGATGTGCTCATTTGCAACAGCACAGAGCTTTTTTTTGTTTCCTGGGATATGTACTGTGAGGTCCTTTCTGTTAATNGGGGAGGTGTGTTTGTTACTCTGATGGCTCCTTTCTCCAGTTGCCAACTGGGACTGACAGCAAGTTAAGAGACACCTCTTTGCACTCTGACAGCAATTTTCAGAGATCTTAACATCTAAACTGGTCTCAAAAGCTCTTTCCAGAAAGAAAGAGGTCAATTCTATCAATAAAAACCATCAGAGATTATCATTACAAATTAAAAGACACACAGGAAATTTTTGCTAGAATAACTGAAAGGATTTGTATATTGTGCCAAGTTCTTTTTACAGTTGGCAGAGTACAAACACAGTATTGTAAACAGAAGCACAATGTGGCCCTAGGTGTATTATAAACTCTAACTTGTTATGACTACATTTACAGTAAGTATTTGGGGAGTAATAAAATTACCAAAGTCTTAACTGACATAACTGACTTAGCTGACTTAACCCCCACTGGAGGGGGTTTTTGGTGGGTTGTTTTTGGTTGGTTGGGTTTTTTAATTATTGTTGTTATTATGTTACATCCTCCTTCTTTTCCTGTTACAGAATTCTGCTGGTGTGCTGCTTCAGAAAAAAAAGTATTTTCACACTTGCAGTGTGACACTTGATGTGCAATTTCTTTGATTCACATGTATTTTTAGATCATTTTGAGAAGCAATATGAGTTTTCTTGGAAGTACAGTGGATACTCTTTTACCTTTTACCTTTTGGAGAGTGCAGCTGGGCATGTACAGTAAATTGACTCCTCCACCTAAGAAAGAATTGGTTTTCCCCTACAGTAGTTCAATGTGCTTTTTCCAACTATATGTGAAGAATATCTTGCAAATATTGTGATTCCTTTCCAGCCTTTGGCTCTTAGTCATGACATGTACCAATTAGTTAAAAAAATTATTATAGCTCCTAATCAGAGACCAAAAACCACACAGAATTATTGAGGCACAATATGAGTATTGACAAATTTGTAAGCACATCTGAATTGTGGCATATGCTTTGCTTGGTGCATAGAAGACCTCAGAACTGCTTACAGTTTTCTCATCTTAAAATTACTGCACAGGAATACCTGTTTTAATCAAAATTCAATTCTTTGTAGGAAATTATTTATCTTCCTTTTTTAAAGTTTATTTTCAATCATTTCAAAGCTGTTTTTTCCAAATTACAGGTTTCTACTTAGTTTTTTTAAATGAATTTTTAAAAATCTAGGTGTGTGGATGAAGGAGACCCAGTTCCTGTTAGAAAAATGTCACAGACATTTAAATTTTGGTTTGGCATAAAAATGTGCATGGCAAAGAGTGAAATATTAATTTTAATATTTTTAAATTGGTAGTTTTGTGCAACTCAAAAGTACTTTTATCTTCCATATAAATGTAAAATAAAATGCAAGTGTTTCTTCCTATGGGTAGAAAACTAGAACACGACCATCTTTGCCAATGTATTGAATTATCTTTGTAAAAGAGCACAAAAGTTTGTAAGGTATTGAGTGAGTTTCAGCTAAAGATTGCCCTTAGGCTGGTCAAGGTTTGGTTCAAATATATGTGCCTGGTGGAGGCTATTTATTGGTATGATCTAAGAAACATTTGAAAAGGCAACACGGTCATTTCAGCAGGGTATTTCACAGGGAAAATGAGGCTGTTGGCCCTGAATACTTAATGCTGCTGTAGGCATAAGATATTGGTGTCTTGTTGCTGCTTCAGGAAAGTTGTTTTATGTAAAGTAGATGCCCGAGGAGTGGCCACAGCAATGGTCTTACAGAGGGAGATTTGGCCATCATTAGTAATGAGATGGAAAGAGATCCTGCAAGACTGGTTAAAGGTCTCTGCTTATTGAAGTTTGATTATCTTCCAGATAAAAGTAGCTGGATAGCTCTTCATTTTTCAGAAAGAAATAAATCAATCAGTAGGAAATTGAGGAAAATAAACCCCCTCCCCAAATTTCCCACAAAGTGCCTGATTCTCTTGCCCTCCATAGAAAGAACCCAATTGTAAAAATCACTCACAATTCTTTCATGTCCTGAGGAAAATTAGTGGGGCAATTTCCATCATTATTTCTGTCAAAGTGAACTGCAGAAGTTATCTCTATGCATGGCTGCATTTGTAGAATGAAGACTGAATGCCCCTGATTTGAGGAGACAACGCTGAAAATTAATTGTGAATTTTTCACCTTTTCCACATATCAGTATGCTTATGTAAGTTTAATGGATAGCGTCTTTGAGTGGACGGGGAGCATCTTGGGAAACTACTTCTACTGCTACAGTGAAAAGACTTCTCCACTCCACCTTTATACATTCAAGCCCAAGAGGACCTTCTGTAGTTTAGTGGTGTTTCTATGCCAAGATGTAGTGGCTGAGGAAGTGACTATAAGCAGCAGATGCATTTTCTCTGGCCCAGGTGAATGCCTACATGGGCTGTAGCCTGTTGTCTGGATATAAGATCTCTGAACTTGTGTCTGTGACTTCTGTTTCTGGGATCAGGCTTCCAAAACACTTTAGAGTTACAATACAGAGTCCAATTTTGTGTGTCCCAGCCTCACATTTCACTTTGGGACTCTTTTTCTTTTTAGCAATAACTGAGCCTGTATGTAAGTCATTTGCAGAAAAGCCTGAGAAAACTCAGGGTATTCATTACCACAGTCACTTCCTTGTGACTGTGACACTTCAGCACTGAAGCACTTCTCAGGCTTCAGTGAGAAGTGCAGCAATTTCAGTGTATATTGACTGTTTCTCAAGACATTTGATCTGAACCAGTTTTAGAGAAAATCACAGCAAGATGAGACAAAAATATGCTGTGATTGCCTCTTCAGCTGTCTCCCTACATAGGTGTGTATATTTGTGTGTCACTGTGTGTGCTTGTGGGAATGAAAACTTTATAGATACTGTTATTTATTAGAACTGCAGTGCCTATAACAGCATTCACAAACTTGGTTTCAATTTAGGTGTGACACAGGATATAGCAATATGTTATCAAGAGAACATGCACAGTCTGCACTTCTGAAAGAAATGAAAAGGAGTGATTGATGGTCATGAAAGTATTAATAGTAACATACACCATTCCTCTATGTTCTGCATCAAGAGACTCTTCTGTGAAAACAGGCTTTCTTTTCAGTTTATGAATTTGAATGCACATCCATAGAAATATTTTTATCACTTAAGGAGTAAATATTTTAGTTGAGAGTTTTGGAAGATGGCATCACATGTTATAGGTGTATATCTGAAAAATCTAGTATCTTCACCATCCAATAGATAGTTTTTTGCAGCCAAAACCTTTATAATAAAGACAAGCTTTGAAGCAACAAAAGTCTATCTTAGGTTTTGCCAAGAAAATACATTTTCTTACCTCAAACCTGTAAAAAGTCTTATTGATTTCAATATTTTGCCATTCAATGGTCAACAGAAAGTGCAAAGTCTTGGCTCTACTGTGGCCCTCTTGCAACCTCCAAGTATGCCACAATGAGTTTTCCTGGGTTTGCTTCTAACTGTCTCCCTTCTGTGGATTGAAGGGACATGGGTAGGTCACTTCATCCTCACATTTCTGCTTCTTCTGCCTTTTTCTCTTAAAATATCATTGAATAACACATCACCTAGAAATCTCAGGTCACCAAAAGATTAGGATTGCAGAGCAGTGGACAATATCGAGGTAATTATCTTGACAGAATAATCAGTTCCTCTGCCTTGGTTGGTTGTAAGAGCATGGTTCCAAACCTATATCACACATTATATATTTTCTTTTTAAATTATATGCACTTTAGGTGGTATCTGCACCTGAGGTATATTTGGAAATAAGTCCTTACAGATGTCCCTTACCAAGAATGTAACTTCCACCATATAGACTGGTAGGGGTAGAAGACTCAGTGAGCTTATCTGAGCAGGCAACACAAATAGATACATCCTCTGAACACACAGAACTTGGGACTGCTCAGGGTGCCGACCTGGGCTCAGGGGGTTGACTGGGGCTGTGACATGCTTTACCACAGGACTTTTGGCAGAAGTGGCATGCAGCTGTGTTACTTCCACTCTGAAGGGACTCTGAGAGCATGGTCCCTCTCTGTGTTTGAGATAACCTGTTTGTGAAAGTGGCTCACTGATTCCTTAGGGATGATGGTAAAAATTGGAGAGGGGTGGCAGGGCAGAAAATCAGATTCTTTCTCACACCCATTCCCAGCTCTCCTGCTGAGGTTGGGTGTGTGCTTCCTGTTGTCTGACAGCCAGGTATCCCCCGAGGTGAGTGGGGGCACTTTCCAGTCCTCTGTGCTCTCAGGGCACTGGGAAGGACACTGGCTGTTCAGCACTGTCTATTCCTCCCACTCCCTGGATGGTTGTATGCACAACTGATTGTCTGAAAAATTAGTCTGGCCGAGCATTTATTTGTGTTTTGATGATGCGTAGGCATGCTGGGAATTTACAAGAAGGGCATAGCTGAATCTTCTCAGATACATCACTTTTGAAGGGTGCAAAGCTGACCGCTCGGCTTGCAGTGTAACTGCAGAAGGAAAGGGCTGCTTTTTCTCCCTGTTCCCTCGGCAACGCTCACTCTCGTATTCAGCACCAGTCCTGGAGACTAGAGAACACAGTAAAAGGGGGGAGCTGGTCGTGGGGATTCTGAGCCTGTGTTGCTAGGGATGTCACACTTTGAATCTCTGCTGTAACACCTCTGTCCCCAGCCAAAGGAGCCTGTAAAACGAGATGGGTCTTCTTCAACACCCTCCTCACCCCTCCCCGGCCCCCGTGCCTCCTCCTTCGCAGCCCCTCGCTGACAGAGTGGTCGAGTGCCCTCCCATGCACAAACCATGGAAGTGAAGAGAAGGTGGTTCCCAGTGATGTCATTGGCGCTCTCCCATCCGGGGAACCCCCTAGGCAGAAAGAAATCCTCTTGAGCACCTGACAAGTGGGAAATCTAGATCTATTAAAATCTAGATCTATTAAAAAAAAAATTAACGAGAGAAGCAGAACGGCCACTGTCCACAGAGCAAGTGGAANGGGGAGGAAGAGAGAAAAAAACCACAAAGAAACTTTATGTACATAAACACTTGCTGAGCAAAAATGCCTGTTCCTTACCTGATTACTTTAATTTTTTCACTAGCAGTTTCAGATATGTGGAATAAATGGAGAAAAATATGCAGGCATTTTTAGATCCTCCATACCCCAGCTAAGCTGCCAAGGGCCAAATGCCCATCATACAAGTAATTTAATGCAGAGATTTCCTTCAAGGTTATATAATCTGTCCAACCAAAAGAGTAAATAGAGGTGCATTTACATGTCTTTATTTGCCTTTCAACACATACACAGACACACACATACACAGACACACACACAAATATATATATTTGTAATGCTATAGTACCTACAGGCTGGAACTCCATGCTGCTATACAGAAAAGATAAACTGTATAAAGGATGTTTGCTCCTTTCAAGATCTTTTTTTTGACATATGAGACACTGATTTTGTATTTATTGACTTTCTCCATTAAGAAAAAGAATCCTAAGGGCAACATAGGTTCCCAGAATGGCCTTTCATTATTCTGGATCCAAGTGTATGGAAAAGTCCCATGGTACTGCTGACCACCAGCTGGCTCTGCTGAAACTCTACCTCAGTAACTGAATACAGAAGCAGAAACAGGTTAGGTGTTGACTTGTATGTTGGCTCTTTCCTCTCTTTCAAGGTAATTAGAGGTTATTTTTTCAGACTGATGCAAAAAGATTCGATTTGTCTCCCTCTCTCCCTCCCATATTAATTATTAGAGACAGAAGAGTGAAACTGAAAATATGTCCTAATATTTACTATAAGAAAATTTGAATGCTGGATTACACTTGGTTCAGAATTTTAGTGGGGAACTGAATGTTACTCTAATTTATGGATATAATTTATTTTTTAATTAATGCCTCAATTTAGTCTTAATTTGATTTTTCTTTTAAATAATACGAGAAATTTGTTGTATCTCTTAAAACCCTTCATTCTAGCTATTGCTTCAACTTCTGAAATTTTCAACAAACACCTCAAGTTATTGTTCCTAATCCATAAAAACAAAATATAGCATCTGCAGAGATTTCTTATTATCCAAATAAGAAAATATTCTTTTCTTACTCAAAATAAAATCCAGAAATAGATTTCCTTCTATCAAATTTGTCTGGAGTTATTACTGTGGTTTTTTTTCCTATTTTAGCTCCTCAAAACCAGTATACTGATTAGCCAATGTATTTTATTTACTCAGAATTATTTTTAGGGAGTTGATGTGAAAATTCAAATAACCAAATTCTTCAATTTTATTCTTTTAGAAAGGTCTAGCAATGCTATTCTTATCCTATGTATAAACAAGATACTGGATGATGAACTAGTTGAATAAGAAAATAATTCTCTTGCACCATCCAAAAGTATGTCCTAATAAACTAGTCTTTTTTCTTCCCCTTCCTCTTTCCTTTTTTTTCTTTTTTTTTGGCTAAAATGATCATCACAGTGCTAATGTGTTATTGGTCTAGTTTAATTATTACAGTATGCATAGCCAGAAAGATCAAAACTGGCTATGCATTGCTCATATTTTACATAATTCATGTTTTCCAAAGAATGTCAAAGAAATACTTTTGCAGCATTTTCCATTGGAAAATTCTTTTTCAAAGATTTTTTTTTTGTTTATTTTTTCAGTTTTGTTATTTACATATTTACTTTTCATTAAGAAAATTTTGCATCTGAACTCACATTGGAGGTGTGAGCTGGAAGTGAGCATTTAGGCTCAGAAGTGAACTTCCCTACAGCTGTGATCATACGATATGTTCCTTCTTTCTTTAAAAATGACAAGTCCTTTTTTCACAGAAGTAGTAATTTAGTTATGTATTTATATATCACATCTGATACTTATTTTTATGTATTTTTATATATTACTCAGTAATGCTATATTTTAATCACTGTGGAAACTATTATCATGGTATTAGGACTGCATAATGTACAATGTACCAGTGTTCATGGAAAGTTCAGCAAAAGACATGAGTATTTGAATGTTAACTATTCACAAACTTCAAGTATTGAGTAGGTGGTATAAATTGTGGTATTGTACCATGGTTCATCCAGCAATAGAAAACCTACATGTATGAGCCACATAGAAGAACTACTGGCAGTATAATGCTCACTGGAAGTCTGCAGAGTTGGATTCACCCACTGAACTGAATTCTGGGTGATTTGAAAGAACACATTCAATCCACCTTTGAAAGTCAATATGGGACAATTAGTTTAAAAAATTAGCAAGGCAGTTGGTACAGGCAATATCACTTCTTTAATACTGTTCCCACTTGAAGGGAAAAAAAAAAAGAACAAGCTTCTGGCTTGCAGGACATTTTCATTCAGTTTAACAAGGTGTGAAAAGATCCAGACTGACTAATGATAAGACATTGTTTCTCTTAATGTAATTTAACTTTATTAATCTCTTCATTTGGGAGTGTTTGCAATTAGCAATGTTTGATGCAGAGTTCACTGCATAAATTGGAGTTTGTCTCATGCCCTGATTTTTATTAAGTGGAAGAACTGTTTATTTCAGTACCCAGTACATTACACATAATTTGTATATCTCCTTTGGGGCTGGAACTGAGAGATGGAGGGTTTTTTGGGAGACATGCTCATTTTCCTAAGAGACAATGTCTTTCCTTTGTGACACTGCTGTGCTCATTCAGACTGGACTTCAGTGACAGAGCACTTTACTTGAAGGCTTCTCAGGAAGGGTTGCATTAGACATTGTCCTTGACCAACAGAAAGCAGAACTAGCACTTGTGCAGTCATGGAGGGGACATAGATGTCATCACATGGCTTTGCAAACCCCTTACATCAAAAATTCAGTGTCCTGACAGATCATCATTGTAAAACTGACCATGTCCATTCCTGGTACTGAGATGCTGTCTCCTGCTTCAGGAATTTGTTATAGAGATTCATCCAACAAAATGGAAAAAGCTGGTAAGATTGCCTTCTCACAGAGAAGACTTTTTCTGGAATGGCTGGAGGGAGTTTTCAGCTATCTACTGTGCATGGAAAAGAACGCAGTATTTCCCCATCACATCAAACCAGGTTCAATGACTGTAATACGCAAACCTACAGTCACCACAACTGTTTAGCTATTGAAATGTTCATCTTCTAGGGAGTAGTAATGAGAATATGTTTTTCTTTGGACTATTTTGTGAAATTACATAGTTACTTTCATCCATAGTGCTCAAATATTCATTACATGGATGAACCCTGCCCTGCCGTTTTGCAGGGCACCATTGATGGTGAGTTCACATATTTTTGCAGCTGAGCTTGTCCTTAGGCCTTGATTTTCCATTCTCTGGTGAGTTCAGCATTCTGTTTAGATATGTGATTGCCCCCCATGCCATAGAATATCAGTGTCAAAATCTGAGGTGCAGCTGATAGTCTTTAATAAAAGCGAGAAAAGCTGCTATCCTACTTAGCTATCAAGTTTATAAATGATGTAAGGACTTTGAGTTTGAACCTGAGAAAAAAAACACCCCAAGTCAAATATGGTTTAAAGAAAACCTACAAGAGATAATAGTGAACTAGACTTAGTCTTGAGAGTACTGGAAGTGTCCCATCATGATTCTGTTGGAAGGACCAGAAAAAACTTATGTTGAGATACCAACAGAAGTTACTGTAGGGGATGATGTTTCCTTTATTTCTATTTCCTTCTAGACTTTGTAAACTTCATTAACCTGGCATTCTCAGTCAAATATATCCATCCTTTACTGCTACCTCAGTATTTTAAAGCTCAGCATAATGTGGGGCTGACTGGCCAGAGGTGGTTAATTCCTGAGAATGGTAGTTCAACAGCTTCAGCAGCTGCAACCGCACTTGTAACACTCCATGAGACTACAAGTACTATAGATACAGCAGGTGCTTCTCAGCTGTAGTGCCTGATTTCGGGTGGGACCTGGAAACAGAGGATATCCATTTGGAAAAGGCATTTTACAGTCATAGGTCTAAACCAGATCTTCCTGTGACATAATAGGACTGGCAGAACACTCCCTGCAGCTCCAAAATCTCCTCCCATGGCTATCATAACTACAAAAGTTTATGTTACCTCCTTAGACTGTCACAACAACAACGCTCTCAATGCAATGTGAATAAGCCATTTCTAATGAGTTATGTGGAGGTATATTGGAATTATTTCCATACATGGTATGGATTTAGGTTCACCTTGTGTTGCTTTATGCTGCGTGGCATGTGGGATATGCAGGACTTTCCTTAAATGCTGAACACACTGTCAGTGCCATTCATAAAACATGCAAATAGCTTTCAATACAGAGGTCTTACATTACACAAATAGTCATGATATTGTAAGTAGTCTTCAAATTGCAAGACAGTAGTGTTTTTATATTCAGTTACAGTACAGTAATTTGTACTTTGCTTTTGAGTGTAACATGTTTGCTTCCTATGCATCATCCAAACACTGAAACTCGTGTCTAGTTGATTTCCCCTGTCATGAGCATGGCAAAGTATGATGTTACTAGCAGTATAAGGTCTGGATTTGAGTGGTTACACAACAACACATTGCACAGGAACCTTGTAGGCATAATTTAAATATTGAGATAAATAAAAATTTATCTCTCTGTGAAGCAAAAGTTTACTTGATTTTGCATATTAAGCACTTGCTTAGCTTTAACATCAAAATAACAGGTCTTAGTGCCTAAAGCAGCTGTAAGATAGATTCATCTCTCTGATTCAAAGGCAGAGATTAGAAAACATCTTTGTCTGATCTTCTATAGTAAAATTTACTGTGAGATTTTTGCAAGGCCAGTTATTTTCCTGTTGCTTGCTGACCAAATGTACATACAGTTTACATTGTAATTTTCTGTGCACAGGAGTCAAGACTGGAATAACTTACCAGAAAGTAGCTAAAATGTAAACTTATGCAGAACAGACTCTCTTATAAAAAAGAAACAAACATGATATCGCTGATCTACCCCCTGGTAACATTAGGATACAGGGACAGTGAAATTCTTTTGTCACCATTGTACAAACAGAAGTAATCTAGCAGACTCCCTTGGCCATCTCATCCTACAAAAAATTCTCCCTCTGTGCTCAAACCTACCACACTGCTCACCTGGTTCACCAGGAGTGCTCCAGCACCTGCCAAATTCAACAGCTTTTGAAACTGTAGGTGGTTGGGATAGCAGTGGAAGTGCTATTCTTTATAGCCTGCCTTCTGTAGCGCATGGATTTGGAGCACATCAGTGCTGCAGAGGTGATGGCAGGGAAAGATTTCCTGCTGGTCCATGACTGTAGCATGAGCTACATCATGTTTCTGTAAACTCCTCCGTAGCAGAAGTTCAGGGACACAGCTGAAAAATACCCATTCTTCCAATCTGAAAGCCATTTTGCAAAAGGGACCACAAATTTTAAGTGTTGTGCCCTACTGCTACACAAGTAGCTACTTTGGAAAGACAGTTCAGGGAAGCTTTTTTCCCAGTGTCTGAGTCAGTCACGTAGATGAAGATTGGGCCATCTCCTTCAAGATACTGGATACCTTTCTTCTAAGAGGTTAAAAGGATTAAGGTTCATTACACTTCAGGGTAATGCATTGCCTGAGACTGCTGAGATTTCTCTCCAAAGTCCTTAATGCCATAATCAGAGGTGCAAAAAGCCTAACGGTTGGCTCATTGTATTGACACATCCGGTACAGCCAACTGGTATAAACAAGACATGATTTTGACCTACTGCTGTATAAATCACTTTTTTCATCAGCTCAGTGGGCAGTTTCCATATGCCTCCAGGCTGGAGAGGGTCAGGCAGGGTGGTGGAGTGACTCATCTCCTGACATATTCACTGTTTGCAGAATCAAAGGTATCATCATCTGGCAGCAAGCAGCCAAGGTGAGCACGCACTGTGTCATATGGCAGAAGGAAGGGCTAGTGGTGAAGGACATTTTTCATAACCTCCTACAAATAATTTTGCCGTCATCAAACTTGCATTGGAAAAATGGACTAACATATTTTGCTTTCTGGAGAGGAACTCCTCAGAATTAAGCTCTGATGGCCAGAAGTCTGTGACACGTTGATGTTCACCTGGGCAAAGAGAGGAAAAGAGCAGTCTGGATCTGCTCACCTCAGGGTTCTTTTTTTTCCTCATTCTCTTTTTCTCTTGAGGCTATTCCTTCCCTAACTTTTATGTCTATTTTGACCAGCAAACATATTCCTGTAACAATACTGTTTCTCATCTCCAGAGGTGCCTCTGAGTGCAAGGTCTGTCTGTATGCCAGGGTCCTCTTCTCCATGAAGTTTCCTGACAGTGATGCCTGTTGGTCAGAACTGTACTGCAAGGGAAGTCTTGTCATCAGGGGCTTTAACAAATTGCTTTGTAGTGTAATAGCATCACTTTTGGATAGCAAATCAGGGCTGACTCACAAATTCATCACAGGAATGTGCTTCTGGGTCTATACTACTGCCTACAGAAGAAGGGAAAAGGTGAGTGTCAGCAAAGGTGTCATAGACTGGTTGAGGCATCTCACACTTTCCATAAGAAATCTTTCAGATACATACAGTAGCAGTGAAGAGATAGGTTTTCCAAGGGGAAACAAACTCCTAAGCTACAAAAATAAGTTTCAGCATTAGAACCAGTACATAGCCATACTATGATATGGCTCTGGTCAGATCACAAAAATATGTTAATCCTGTCCCTGAAGGGAATGATGTATGCCTTTCATTTCAGCCAAAATAAGGTTGTGTCTGAATCATGATGTACGGATGTAAAGAGATGAATCAATAGGCAGATAAACAGATGATATATTTATACACTTAGATTTTATTTAATGCAGTAAACTTGCCAAGTAAAACCAATCAACTAAATAGCGCAAATTTATCAGCTAAATATTATGGATTAGGTCTCTGTGTAGAGAAAATTGTTATGGTTCCACTGGCAATTGTCAGTTTGGTAGTATTATTAGCTACAAACTTCACTGTTTCAGATTTCCATCAGAAAAGAGCACTGGATCCTCTAGCCTGATGCATAGCAAATACCATCACATTCCTCTTCACAATCTGAACTCCTGTTCTGATTCACGTGAAGGGGGTCTTATTTGGTAATGATTTAAAGCACAGAGAATCCACAACCTCCTTTGAGTTATTTGTCTTTAGTATTAAAATAGAAATAGCTACAATTTAGAAAATAAAACTTCATTCTGAATCTGCCTTTTGTACTGAAGCACTCTCTGGGTTCAGACCTTATTACATGGCTCTTGTATTTTTTCCCAAGTAACTTAAGAAGTTCTTCATGCTTAGTCTGCTCTCAGCATCTTTTCTGCATCTCAGTTTTCTTTCAATTGGCTGACAATTGTTTAGGGCTAGACACTATAGCAGTTGAGATTTTCCTTTGTAGTACTCTTCTAGACCTAGAGCTGTTTATTGATCTAACTTTTATCCCCGTATGCAGCTGGGTCACACAACTGAAAGGGTGATGGGTGGGTAAGGGCAGGTACTTCAGATGGAAGAAAGGGAAAAATCTACATATTAAGAAGAATAATGTAGGTAGTCCCAAGTCCTTGACAGCTGGAACCTGTAACCAATATTCTTCCTTCTAAGGAAATACTTAACATTAATTTATCTCTTACCTTTCTCCTTGCAAAGTTAAATAAACTTATTTTCAGTCTTTCCCAAGAGGCAAATTTTTTGCATCTCAGACCTTATTTTAGATTCCTTTCCTCTACCTCCCAGTGTTCTTTTTAAAGATGTGACTGAAAACAGATACTGTTTTGCAAGAGTGGCAGAAAGAAATTGTCTTTGTTGTCTTGGATTTTGCCATATTTCATACAAACTTGCCATACAATTACTTGCTTTAGCCCGCTATACAAGACACCAAGCTCATCTCAGAAAATTGCCAAGAGTCCTAGTTTTCATTCTGCCAAGAGTGATATTCTTTTCCATTCTGTTTTGGGAATAGTTTCGTTTACCTCCTCCCACTTCCAGTCTTCCTGAAGCCTCTGTTAGTTACTAAGCCTGAAGTGGAAGGTTCAGTGTTTTAGTTCCATGCTTTTCCCCTGTTTTGGCTCTGAACCATGGATAAGCTCATGAACTTTGGAATTAAAACATTTAGCAGCAGTCAAGCATGTCGTAACAGTCAGGTCAGAGCCACTCACAGAGCTTTGCTTAGACTTGCAGGAATGAGGGAAACCGGGACCTCTTTGTCATGCTTTGAGCCTTTCTATAAAGGTGTGTCTCTCTCTCCCCTTTGCCTGAACTTGAAAAGTGAAGGTTGCACTGCAGTGCATTCAGTATACACGTAGCATGCTGTTTTCTTTTAAAGAGAATGTCAGAGCAGGAGTGGAGAAATGTGCCAGCGAAACATGGAAAAGTAAATACTTTTCAAATGCTGTTTACCACTCACCAAGACTTAATTTAGTTCTACGCATCAGTTCTCTAAGTGCATCTGTTTCTTAGAAAATTGAGAGGCAGGTAAGGATACAACACCAAAGAAGCTGTTAAAATGTCAGCCTTTGCCAATCATTACCACATAGCTACACTGACAAAGATGAAGGTAATTGCAGTATTTGCATAGTGACAACAATGTGATGAGCGATTTACGGGTATTTTCGCGTGCTGTGAGACTCACCCTGTTCTCTTCGAGGTTGGGTTTCCCGTACTGGGACACTGCAGACTCTGGAAGATGCATGCTGTGGTGTTTAAGAGACCACAGTGGACTGCCTAGGGGTTCAGTGCCTCCTCCAAGAAACATTTTGGAATACCAATGCAAACAGAAAGGTATTGCATGGTCTATACACAGTGGTTTTCAAATGTTTCACTAATTCCAGCATAGTACATGGCTGCAACACCTTTACTGAATATTGGGTATGAAAAGAGATGAGGAGTTGCTCTTGTATCAAGACAAGATACTGTTTGCACTTCACATAAACTGGGTCTGCAACCATCACATTTTAGGGACTTTGTTCTCAAGATGCAGAAAGGACAGGTAAGAATAATGGCAGCAAGACATGACTGCTCCAAAGAGTGCCTGAGGAAACTCAGGCAGATAAGATAGAAGTACAGAGAAAGGAAGGAAGGCTAGAGAAGGGTGATCAAGAACTTGACACGAAAAAGCCTATCCAGCCATCCCATATGTTTCTGAGAAAGTAATGTCCTTTTGAGATTGTATCTTCTTGTCCAATATTACATCAGAAACAATACATTTCCTGCCTGCCTAGGTTGTTACTCACCTTCTGCTCTGAAAAATTAGTTTATACTCTTTTTGATTTTGGTTTTCTGTGAACAACAGTGTGAACTGCACTGCTGCTACTCCATTACACTTGTAATTTTTGTCAATACTCCTCTTAGGGAGGAGTAAGTTATTATGAAATGTCTTTAAGCAGAGGCTGTGTCTTGTCACTTACTGGTTGCAAAGTATTTGCACTCTTGTCAATCCCATTTTTGCTTTGGAAAAACTGGAAATAAAATATTTGCCCTACTCTTAAGGAATTGTTTATTTTCTGTTCTCCTGAGTTCATGACAGTACCTGTAATGAACCTGTAATGATGTGCAAATGGCAAAGCAGATACTGCTCTCCTCCAAACAGCATGACTGTGGAGTAGAACTAGCTAAGATCCTTGCAGTAATCACACAGAACAGAATACAACATAATCCTGCAGATGCACTGCATCCAGTAGAGGTTGGTTTAGGCTACTTACCACTTACTTGGTAACTTGGTGGTTCCATTGTGCAAGGAGTTGTGCAAACATATATTGGATGTACCAAAGATGTGCATGCCAGGAAAGAGACAGGAGCCTGTTGAAGCTGAGGTAAATCTCAGAGTTGTATCCACAGCCAGTGGAACAGATTCACTTATCTCTGCATGTACCCCATTGCTGGGAGTAGATGCTTTGTCTGAGGCGTGTGCAGAGAACTGGCTCGTCTACCTATAGTAATTTCGTCCATAATGATGATAATGGTGATGATGATGATAATGATGATAAAGCCAGGACAGCCTGATGGACAGAGCTGTTTCTAGAAGCTACCAGCAACATTACCTTTCCACTCTTTGAACTCTTCTGTTGGTCACTAGTTTAAACTGAGTCTCATGGCCAAATCAAAGCACTCTGAAAGACTGGGTCCTCAAACATTTCTAACCCATCTTGGACTATTGTTTGAGTAGCTGCATGTGATAAAATTACAGAATCTAGTAGGAGCTGTATGCCAAAGACAATCCTTTGGTGGCAGTCCATCCTGTCTTTGAATTGGTGCCTGCACATTAATCTTATTAGTACCAAGTACAAACCCAAATGCAAAGACTAGGTTCAGGTGGTGTGATTTTGCTTTTGCAAATCAGCCCCTACCTGTGATGACTCAAAAGTTTAACAAATATGCTTCCTTTGCTTTGTTTTCCATTGTGTTTAAGAAATATGTGCATGTTATCTTAACACAGCTGGTGGTCTGTCAGTTTTGAGAGTGGTTAGCAGGCCTTGGAGAATAATTTTTTTTATGAGGAAAATTATGTAGAAGTCCCTTTGGGACTAGATTCAGCACTCCAAGTGCTCCTGGAGAGGCTAAAGAAAAAATGTGCAGGCTAAGAGATAAATAGTACTGGAAAGCCTGGGAGTCATTCCAGCCCTGTTCCCCAATGGTTACCAGGTTAGTGAGACAACACATTTTAACCTTCTCACTGACATAATAGATTGCTGTCTTCACTAATTTGGTGCACAACACCAAATTCAGCATCTGCCCCAGAGGACCCCTGCAGACCCTCTCTCTCTCTGTGTCACCTGGCAGCCTTTAACCCTGATAGAGAATTGCAGAGGTGATTTGGAGCTGAGGCATCTACTCTGTGGTAAAATGCCTCCTACATTATTCACTTAACCAGAAGAGAAAGAAAAGGATGTAGACTGCTGCTGAAGCAGAAGAAAAGTCTTGAGTAAAATCAGAGATTAAAATCAGAGTGAGGGAAAACAGGTGTGTGAACAAGGACCAAAGGATGTGTTGGTGTAACTGGGCATCTGTCTCTCAAAGCAGAATTAACTCACTGAGTCCACAGGCTGAAAGGTGCACCTGAAGGGTGTTCAACAGATCCCAGCCCAAGGCTTTAGGGGCTGAAAGCATTTTCAGTCCCAGTGAGTGATACCCAGGGAAAGGTGCATGCAGGAAAATGGATGCTCATTGAAGAGCTCTCTCCCACACTACCCCAACACAACCATGCACTTTCCCACATCACCCTGGTAAGCCTCCATAAAAAGAGACATCATGAAGAACACCAGCTACAGGTAATGTTTAAAGAATCAGTTTCATCTGGAAATGTGTTAGAATAAAACTTCTTGACCTGTACCTCATTCATTTTAAACTGAGAGGTCTGTATTGCTTGCTAGTTTGCCTCATTTGAATACCATGGGTTTTTATTCAGCAAAATGACAGGTTGAATATCCCAGAAGAGAGGTAAATAAGCTTTACTTGCAAAATTTAGATTTCTATCCTATAACTCACTGCAAGGGAGCTAATGAATCTTGGCAGAAGTCTGACTGAGCTGGCACCTCCAAAGAAGCACCCTAAGACAATTAGGGTTAGATGTATTGGGGAAGAAACTAGGAGCAGGGAGACTGTCATGGCTGTATGCAGCATTAGGCATCAAAAAAGGTGTTAGAAACCTGTGAAGGCAGGCAGAAAAGAACTACAGAAATCACCCAAAGTCAGTAAAATTCGCTTAGCTGTGAGGTTATTTGAAAAGCCTGGTCTATTTCATATGTTGATGGGAATGAACTTGATGTCACTCTCTAGAGTATTACCTGCAGAAATGATCACAGGCCTTTCTTCTCTGCAGCAAACCAAAGCAGAAGAAGGTGGCCATGGCTAGGATCCAGAGCTAGAGCAATTCAGCCCAGAAAAAAAGTGAAAAGATTTATAAAGAGTGAATCACAACACACTTAGCAACATGGCAGATCTTCCTGTATCTGCAGACTTAGAGAAAGTCTGCAAATAATACAAGAAATACTAAAATTCAGTTCAAATTTGCTAAAATTCAGTAGCTAACATGAGATATGATCTCTGTGATGTGCCTAGGACGTTAGAAATAACTTGAGATTGGCTCCTATGGTGAGAATTACACCTTTTAAACTGTTTTCTAATTAACCACTTATTCATTTGTGTAGAAAATATTTTTATGGCTTGAGCACAAGTATTGACAAGATACAGTATCTGCTATGTTCTCCTCAGGTTTTGTAGTAAAAGCCTGTCTTCTGGAAGAAATAACTAGTGAGGGAAGGTAAGTTGCAAAGGTGCAAAGACATGACAAATAAGATCATGCAGCAGAAATTATTTCCAGACCATCGGATGCATTTCTGAATGTGTTTCTGCAGAAAAATCAATCTAATTTCTAATAAAATGACTGAAGTAGTACTGCTAGAAAATCTAGGGTATGAGTTGGAAAGCAAAATGTTTCCTCTTTTTATTCCTAATGCAGTACTTGACAGTGTTAAACTATACAAGTGAACATACATATACAAAATACTGCAATAGTCATAATGTGAGGAAAAAAATTCTCCACGCAGTGAGCTAGGTGGCAGGAAGCCAACAAGTTTCCTTTTTTGCATCTCTCAGTAACATTGTACATCTGAAAGTAGAGTTCTGTCACTCCATCAGTGTACATGAGTCTGCAGACTGGTTCTGAAAAAGAGCAGGTTTGTTCTGAGTCTTCTCTGCATTGCCAGGGATTGATCTTGATACCAAAGTTTTCCATCTCTCTCAAATAAAAGCCTCATTTTGCTTATGCTGAGTATAAGAAAGCCCATTTGTTTGTCCTTCTTCAAGATTCAGTCAGAGCTTCCCCAGCTTTTGGATGACCAGTGTTGGCTGTCTTTTCCAACCTAGTTAATTATGTGGTTTCTCTTGTAACCCTGAGACCAGTATCACAGGTTACAGAAAGGGGAAAAGGCAGAGAGGCCCTTCTGTAATTATGTCCCAGTGGAGAATCTCAGGCCTCTCTCCACAGTCCAGCTGCTTGTCAGCAGGTTCTGCCTTACTATTCCAAACATGGCATCAGAGCGGGTCAGAGAGTCAGAAATTGCTGTGCATCCTCTTCCAGCATATTTTTTTTCACTTTTCCTCCCTGTAGTGTCCTTTTCCAGCATGCGCCTTCATTAGCAGGGCAGAGAGATAGGTCTGTGAGCAGCCTGTACTGAACCCTTAAGTTCATTAACTATTCTCCAGGGCAGTAGCTAGCAGCATAGGTCTTATTTCTGGCTAGCAGATGAAAAGCAGGAGGTCAGGAACAACTGAAGGTCAGTAACTCAGGCTGGAAGAGACAGCAAAAGTTTTAAATGCTTATTTCTGTACCTGTTTTTAGGGAATCACTCACATGCTAGGACTTGGAAGAGTACTGGTTGTGTTGCTACAACATCAATGCCTTCTTCATGGTCATAACTTTAGATCCTAATTAATCATCTTCCCCATGTACTGAATGGGTATTTCTTAACTACTTTTTGCAAGACACTTGAAAATTTTTGGAAAAGGGAGGCTAAGTCACAGATAGCAGGGGTAGTAAGGCAAAGCAGCAGGACAAAGAAACCAGTAAAAGCGTTGTCATGATAACATGTTAGCATAAACCACTTCCTGTGGGATCTTCATCCCAGCTGCTACTTGTAACAGACCTCCCAGCTTTTACATTACAGTAAACCAAAGCCCATGATCACCAGTGGAAAGAGACTGGTTGTCTTAAAAGGTCCTGGCTGAGACGCTGTGTAAAAGAGATCCACCTCTGCAAGCAAATAGCAACACATCTGAGCTGTAACACTTGCAAGTGTGACAATTCTCCTGCAGGCACACAACAACTCAGGAAGAAACTCACCTTTTTCCCTATTTTCATCATGGACTAATGAGTGTGTGGTTTCCATACAGCTGGCATGATACACAGAAATTGCAAAATGACAGGATACTAATGCTTCTGGGGAGTTTGAGGAAGTGTCATGCCTTTAGCGGAGAAGTGAGGAGAGCCCTGGCCCAGGTTTTATAACTCTTATTGGCTTCTGTTACAGCCCAACCACCATAAGACAGCAGAGAAAAACTTTGCATGGCTTGCTTGTCTGTCTTTGCCAGCTGGTCTCAACCAGGGCATCTATTGGTAAGTTACATTTTAGGCCAAGTCTGTTATATGATCACCTGTTCTCAGCTACCTAGGAACCTTTTTCTCTTCAGTTTGATGAAAATTACTTTTGCAAACAGAGCCATTGCTGCTCCATATTATTGACCAGGAGAATGTGGTTATGAATAATATTTCCTTCTCAGCAGCATGGTGTGCAAGTACCAGGAAATTGCCAAAGGTAGTAGCCCAGGTTCAATGGGGCTTTGATCAAGCTGGTTTAGGGGAAGGTGCCCCTGCTCATAGCAGGCGGGTTGGAACAAGATGATCCCTTCCAAATCAATCTATGATTTTATATTGGCTGGAGAATTTGTATTCTCCTACCAAGCTGTCACACATTTCCAATAGAGAGGGAGTGACTCCTTCATCCATCACAGTCTTTCTGCCCTGCTTCCCATTTTGTGCAAGGACTGCCCAGTCCCCTTGGTCACATCAGGAAGTCAAAAGCTAGGCACTGCCTCACACCAAAGCCAACCCTCAGTGATGCCACAAGCCACGCTGCCGTGGTACAAAGCAAGCAGTGTGTCCCCTGTTCACAGTGTTAAGAAAGAAACAACTGAATTAGGGCTGCCTTGAAAGGGACACTCATGTATTCAGTGTGCAACCATTATAATGCAGAATTTTGTTGTGAGAAATGAAACTTGTGTGGTTTCTTGTTCCTCAGGATGTCCCGTCTGTGGCCTGGAGCACTGCAACCCTGTCTTCTTGCCTTTTTTTTAGCCTGATGACCTACTGGTTTTCCAGGCAAATTTTTCACCTCAGTCACAGAGAAAGAGAGCTCCCCAAGGCACATGTACCAGTCTCTTTTCCAAATCAGGGTCCTAAAGTGGGTTTCAGCCGTAAAAAGGGCTTTTAACATCCATGAACCCAGAGATCATGTACTACACAATGTCCAAGAGGAAGTTTGTTACTTAAATGCATTAATTTCACTTAATTAATTTAAATGTATTTAAATAACTCTTACTGAAACTGGCGAGAACTAGTTAATCAAATGGCGAGGGGTTTTTTGCATGTTTCTGCAGTTATAGGCATTTCAATACTCTGAAAAGAATGGCTTCTGGAATTTTCTTGTTGTGTTCCACAGGATTGCCTGTGTGCTGTGAAAAGCAGGAATTACATTATCATTACAATATTCTCGCTTAAGCTGATTGCAAAATTTCGTGACATTCGTGGGAAGCTTGGAGGCCTGAGCCCATAAAGAACCACCCATTTTTTTCTGTTTGCATAAAATGAGCAAAGGATGCCTTTGCAACTGAGGGGCTAAAAAGACATCTCAATTTCTTAGTGTCTAACACAATATATGTTATCAACTCAGACTTACAGAAAATGTTAGCCCTCCTAACTGAGACAGTTTTAAAGTATAGGGGAACCACAACGTTGCTAGTCATGTACATTCTTTTCTCAGCTGTTTACTGAAAAATAGGGTCTCATGGAAAGAAAGGTATACTGGAGTAAAATACACAGCCATGCTCATTAAACAAATTGGACAGAGCTATTGGCTATAATTCAAAAGTAATAAATAATTGCAAGTTAACAGGGCCTTTCAAATTTTGCTAATATGTTCGTGTCACCAGTCCAGCAATATCCTAAGTGCTGCAGTTCAATGCAATTACTAGCAACTACCACAATATTTTACGAGAATACTCCTTTCAAAATATGGTGCACACTTTGGCACTCTCAATTTTTTTGAGAAGAACTTGACAAGGCTTCAATTTCACTATGCTTATTTTGCATGCTTTTGAGTGCTGCCACATTACTAAAAAGCCATTTTGAGCACGTCAGATCTCATCAGGAGGGCATTTCCCTCAGTAATTCATACCTAAATGTTAATGATTGTTCTCTGTTTATGATATTACTAATGACTAAGCCCATGTTGTTAGGCTGGGATACAATCAACTTCTATTGCCCTTCTGAACAGAGAACTGACACTGCCTGCTAGCTTGAAAATCCCCTTCATTTTCAATATTACATTAGGGGGAAAAAAATTAAATCTGTGGCTTCAAGCAAACTCTGTTTATGACCAAAAGGAAGAAAATTACAACTGTGCTGGGGATTTGTCCAGACAAGTTAAAGCAGAGGCGTATTCAATTTTCCTAGTGTTCTTTTCCCCCACATCTGCTCCTGAACATATTTGCTTTAACTTGACAATATTGTCACAGGGGAAGAAGCAGAAACAGTGCCAGAGAAGTGGGCTGGCAATGATGTTTCCACACAACTGGAATGATTTCCTTGTGAATCACCCATCTCACAAATGAAAGTACCCATCCCAAGCATGGAAGGTGGAGAGGCAAAAGGAAAGACAAAGTATTCCTTGCTACTGCCTCTCACAATGGAAACACTTTGTGCTTGTTTTTAACTATTCAGTGACTGTAGGAAAGGGGATTCACTTTCATCATAGGGGGTTTATGTGCTATTCCATTCACACCATTCATTTTTCAGGCCATTGGCACAAAGGCAAGATACACACTGACAGTTTTGGAGGAGACTTCCATGACTCCCACTTACTAGTGCTTACTAAATAGTTACTGTTGTTAGATATTTATCTATTATTAGACATTTACTGTTGTTAGATATTTCTCTATTATTGAATACCTACTATTAGTAGACATTTAGAATTGAGACTCAACAAGGTAAAGACCTTGTCAAGCCTCTAAAGGGGAGGAATTATGCTTTAAGTTTTAGCTTTCATATTTTCCAGATTCTGTACTGCCTTAGTGTGTGACTGAACTTCATATAAAGTGTTAGCAAGTTCTCTTCACAGTTCAGTTAGACAAAACAATCCTTTTCCAACCAAGAACCAAGGACACTGTTGAAGCTTCAGGCCCAAAAATTATAAACAACAGTGAATTGAGGAGAGCAATCTGGGAAGATGGGACCTCATAACCTGAAGCTGTAATTGGACAATTAAGCCCAGTATGTAAATGGACCAAAACTTACAAAAGTGTGACTTACAAAAAACTTACAAAACTCGTGACTCAGGGTCCATCTTGGGTGCAGTCACAGTCGGGCTCTTGTACTGCCCAAGGTGTATCCTTTGAAGGCCTTTTTAATAAGTATCTACTTTATTCCTTTAACACTGTCTAGCCCCTGTTCTAGGTAGCCTCTCTAGGCATCATATGCCCATTAGTCTTTCAGTTGTTCAGTAAGGAGACCCCTCAGAAGGGTTGTTTCCTTGTTACACCTCTAATGGCTCTGGTCCTGGAACAGCAGGAAAAGTGCAGAAGCAGAGCACGATGCTTGGTGGATCTTTAATCTCACCCTTTTTTCCCCTTCCTATGTGTCATCTGCAGTTCCCTGCTCTCTGATGCCCTGAGATCAGAGCAGTGCTGAACCAAAGACCTTGTGTTTTGTCTGTGTTTTGGCTTGGTGTAAGTAACAGAATATATTTTGGAGAAGCAAAAGATTTATCTTGTAGATGGCATTTTCAACTCCAAGCCTTCAACTCATCATTAAATGCTGGTGGTAGGCAGGAAAGGGAAGATGATGGTCTAGAAGTTGAAGCTGCAGTTTTGGATAATTATACAATCTGTCCTGCAGCGCAGGCTCTCTCTGGCAACTGTCACTTCATCAGCAACATGGCAGAGAGGGGATGAGGAATCAGAAAATTAATTCATTCACTACAGACTATCAGCTAAGAGCCAAAATCCTCTGCAAACGATATGCTGATTTGGTATTGGACTGTTCTTCAGCACTGTCAAGTACTGCCAGTCTAGCACAAGCACTTTGTGCACGCATTCCTGCAGGAGATAGAATTGAAAATCCAGAAATGCCACACAAGTATTTTTAAGTTTTGCTTGAATTAAACATTCACTGAATTAAAAAATATTGCATTATTACAGACATGTTTTTGTTAATACAAACTATGTAATACTGTAAAAACACTATCTTTTTTCTATCCTGAAAATGGGAAAGTGTTTTTTAAAAAAAAAGCTTAAAAAAATAACAAAAATAATTTAAGCAGCAACAAAAACCCAAAGAAGATTCCTGCTAACACTGGTCAACAGAGAATTGTTTCCCAAGAAGGTCTGGCTAGAGGGCTGGGTTGAAGAAAGGAATGAAAGACAAAGGGTAATACATAAACTAGTATATAAATAGCAGAATGAAACATCAGATGTTCTTGTGGATAGCCTACAGTGTCTAGGGTGGTCTTAATGTTTGAAAAATATTATAGAAGCAGACCACTCTGTAATCTAAAGCAAACAGGAAGCAAGATTTTTGCTGTCTTCCATAGAACAATTCTTGGAATGTTTCTCATGTAAGAATAGAACTTTTAAGAAGGAAGCAAAAAGTTCAGAAATATGCCAGTAGGCAGCTTTTGAACTTCTTTTTGCATATATTTGCTGAAGTATTCCCATGTGTATAGGTAGTTGAATTGAAATATTTAATTCGGTGTGTTGAGCTCAGATGTTCCTCTTAAATTGTCATTGAGAGACTACCAAGTCTTGCACAGTCTATTGGTTACTAACTACTGCTTGCGTTGTGGCATGTGGGCATCCATGATGGAGCCAGAAGTGGTCTCAGGAGTATCCAGGATTACAGAGCCCTGGAGGCAGCAGTAAGGGACTCAGGAGCACAAGCAGTGTTTTCATTGATCCGCACAGTCAAAGGGAAGGTGTTTGAAAGGGCCAGTCAGGTCTGGCAGATCAACAGTTACAGGCTGGCACCACAATCAGGGTTTCAGCTTCTTGGACCACATGACTCACCTTGAGAAACTGGGTGTACTGAGGGCTGATGGGGTCCATCTGTCAGACAAGGGGAAGAGCATCTTCGGCCTCAGGCTCGCCAGGCTGGTGAAGAGGGCTTTAAATTCAAGGTGTCGGGAGATGGGAACCTCAGTCCCTCTTAGTCCTTACAGTCTGATGGCAAGTCAGCAAGAGATGCCCAGAGCTTGGAGTGAGTCAGGAGGAGAATACATGAAGAGTCACGAAGGAATTCCTGACACTCCAGCCAGTAAGTCTGCTTCATCAGGGACTGAACTTAAATGCCTTTGTGCCAACACACACATCACAGGGAATGAACAAGAGGAGTTAGAGATGGGCTAACAGGCACCACAGAGTTATGGTGGGGTGACTCCTACAACGCGAGCGTTGGAATGAGAGGTTACAGGCTCTTTTGCAAACAGGCAGGAGAGACAAGGAGAGTGTTGCTCTCTGTGCCAAGAACACGCTGAAGTGGATGGAGTTCTGTGCTGGGATGGAGGAGGAGCCAACTGAGAGCTCATGGATCTGGATTAAAGGCAGGGACAGGGGACATTATAGCAGGGGCTGCTACAGGCTGCCTGACCAGGAGCACTGAGCAGAGTCGTCCCTCTGTAGACAGATGGGTAATTCAACTACCTCAGTTCTATTGGATGGACAACATAGAGTACAAGCAGACCAGGAGGTTCCTGGATTGTGTTGATGATAACTTTCTTCTGCAAGCATTAAAGGAGCCAACAAAGAGAGATGACATATTGGATCTTCTTCTCAACAAGGAGGATTTGGTATAGAATGTGAAGGCCAGTGGGAGCTTTGGCTGGATCCTTACAGTGTCAGGAAGGGTGCACATCAAGATAATACTCTAGACTTCAGGAGAACAGACCTTGGCCTCTTCATGGATCCACTTGGTAGAGTATCATAGGAAAAAGCCCTGGAGGAAAAAGGTGCCCAAGAAAGCTGGTTGTGATTAAAGCATCACCTTCTCCAAGGTCAAGGTGCAAGATGTGTGTATTCTTCTAAGTAAGAAAGAAAGCAAAGGGGGTGGGAGACTTTCATAAATGAGCATGGAGCTTCTGGCAAAAATCAAACAGAAGACAAAAGTTTACAGATTCTGGAAAAAGGGACAGGCCACTTGGTAAGAATACTGGAATTATATCAGAGCATGCAAGGCTGCATGCTAAGGTTCCTTTGGAACCGAATGTGGCAAGGGATGTCAAAGTCAACAAGGGGTACTTCTTCAAGTACATCAGTAGCAAAAGGAAGACTTGGGAAAATGAGGGCCCACTGCTGAATGAGGTGGGTGCTCTTGTGATGAAGGATATAGTAAAGACAGTTGCTCAGTGCCCACTTTGCTTCTCTCTTTACTGCTAATGCATATCCTTAGGAATCCCAGTCTCTGGAGGCAAGAGAGAAAGTCTGGGAAAAGGGCAACTTCCCTGGGGTAAAGGAGGATTGGTTTAGAGGTCATTTAAGCAAATTCAAAACCCACAAATCCATGAGGTCTGATAGAATGCATCTGTGCATACTGAAGAAGTTTGCAAGTGTTACTGCTAATCCAATCTCCATCATTTTTGAAAGATCATGGAGGACATGACAGATCCCCAAGGACTGGAGAAAAGACAATGTCACTCCAATCTGTTGAAAAGGGCACGGAGGAGGACCCAGGAAATTAGTCAGCCTCATCTCCATCACTGGAAAACTGATGGAACAGTTCATCCTGGATGTCATCTCTAAGAATGTGGATGAAAGAAGGTTATCAAGAGTAATCAGATTCATGCAGGTGTTATCATTTTTGACCAACATGATAGCCTTCTGTGGTGGGATGACTGGCTGAGGAGAGAAGGGGAGAGCAGTGATAGTTAGCCTTGACTTCTGCAAGGCTTTTGACACTGTTACCCTACATGCTCACAGGTAGCTCAGGAAGTGTGGGTTAGCTGAGAGGATGGTGAGGTGAATTGGGAACTGGCTGAATGACAGAGCTCAGAGAGCTGTCTAAGTGACCAGTGGCACAGGGTGTAGCTGGAGGCCTGTAGCTGGTGGGGTTCCTCAGGGGTCAGTTCTGGGTTCTGTCTTGTTCAACTCATTCATCAGTGACCTGGAGGCAGGGACAGAGTGTACCCTCAGCAAGTTCTCTGACAACACAAAGCTGGCAGGAGTGGCCAATACCCCAGAGGGCCGTGCTGCCATTCAGTGAGACCTGGACAGGCTGGAGAGCTGGGCAGAGAAGAAACGTCTGAAATTCAACAGAGGCAAGTGCAGGGTCCTGCACCTGGGGAGGAACAACCCCAGGCACCAGCACAGGCTGGGGTGACCTGCTGGAAAGCAGCTCTGTGGAGAAGGACCTGGGGGTCCTGGTGGAAAACAAGCTGTCCATGAGCCAGCAGTGTGTCCTGGGGGCCAAGAAGGCCAATGGGATCCTGGGGTACATTAGGAAGAGCATTGCCTGCAGGTCGAGGGAGGTGATCCTGATCCTCTGCTCAGCCCTGGTGAGGCACATCTGGAGTGCTGTGTCCAGTTCTGGGCTCCTCAGGACAAAGAAGTACAGTAGAGGGCTGTGAATATGATGAGAGGACCAGAGCATCTCTCTTATGAGGAAAGGTTGAGGGAGCTGGGCCTGTTCAGCCTTGAGAAGAGATGACTGAGAGGGGACCTCAGCAATGCATACAAGTATCTGAAGGGAGGGTGTCAGAGGATGGAGCCAGGCTCTGCCTGGTGGTGCCCAGCAACAGGGCAAGGACCAGTGGGCACAAGCTGAAACACAAGTTCTATATGAAGATGAGGAAAAACTTCTTTACTTTGGGAGTGACAGAACACTGGAACAGAGTCCGGGGGGAGGTTGATGCAGCTCCTTCTCTGGAGGTGTTCAAAACCCACCTGGATGTGATCCTGGGCAATCTTCTTCAGTTGGACTAAAAGATCTTCAAGAGTCCCTTCCCATACCAGTGATTTAATGCTTCTGTGATTCTGTGAAATGTTGTAAGAGCACTCTCTTTCTTCCATAATAATTTTTAGTAGCTTGAAACAAAAACATTTTTTCATTTTCTATCCACACATGTAAGTGTTTTCTAACATGCTGTTTTTCAAATGCATATCTGATGGGATAAGGCACATGGTATGATTTTATATTTACTTTTAACAAGAGGATGATCAAAGCATTTGTTCTTAAGTCAGCTTTGGCATATATGCTTTGTGTATGCAAACAGACAGGAGAAGCAGAAATTCTTAGCTGGATTTCCTAAATCCAAAAAGCTATAGATAACAATTTGCTAACGAAATTTTGTTTTGCAAAGCATTTGATATGATTTCTGACACAATACACTGATATTGAAGCTTCTGGGTGAAAAATATATTTTAATCCTGAAGCAGCAGAGGGAGCTATGCCGACACAATTAGCTGCATTACCCGGCTTCTGCAACTGTGAATGGAAACTTTTGTTTGCATGCTGCCTTTTCCTGACATCTGTAGAGATTAATATGTTTGGAATATGCTAAACTGTGATACCAGCCTCAGGGAATGGGTAGTCTGAGAGTTAAGCAACAAGATGAAAAAGTAAAACAGGACAAAATGTTCAAATGCTCTTAGGTACTAAGACACCTAAAAGACATTGCAGTTGGTGGTATGCATGCTTTTCAGGAACTCTGACATTTTTGGAAATCACATTTTTATTTCAAGAATGTGGGGAATTCCAGTCATTACTTTGGGAGCCCAGACTGGCCTTTTAACCATCACCTACATCTTCCTACATCTTCATCATGACAAAGGCATCAGCTCACAAAGCTTTTTGCCATCTCCCCAAAACATATTCTACTGACTGCTCCGAGGTGTAAGCCTGCATCGACAGCAAGACACATGCTTAAACACATAGTGGAAAAAATAATGAGCTTAATTGCTTGTACTTAAGCATATGTCCAAGCCTTTTATAATTCTCCTTGAAAAGATTCACTAGTAAGCCTGTTAATGCAAAGTGGTAAATCCTTTGGGAGTGAAATATCTGGTAAAGCTTTTAAGTTTTACAAATAGCCACATGGACTCTTTACACATGTTGTATGGCTTTAAATGTGTGTACCAATCTCTGTGTGTGTGGATTTGTACACATATAAAATAAAAATCTCATGAAGCTATGTAACAACATACAAACACCTCTTACTACCTTACTTCCTACCTGCCTCCTGTTGCCCCTGCAATTTGAAGGCCAGCAACCACCAAGGGAAATATGTAAATGCAAAACCAAACAGTTTCTCAGAGGTCACCACAGAGTCTTTGGTTCTCAGTTCAATAGCATGAAATTGACCAAAGCAAAGGAAAAACTAAAGAAAACATAGCTCCGTGGAAATCATAAACTTTAATTTCATATATATATATATATATATGGANAGAGCTGGGCAGAGAAGAAACGTCTGAAATTCAACAGAGGCAAGTGCAGGGTCCTGCACCTGGGGAGGAACAACCCCAGGCACCAGCACAGGCTGGGGTGACCTGCTGGAAAGCAGCTCTGTGGAGAAGGACCTGGGGGTCCTGGTGGAAAACAAGCTGTCCATGAGCCAGCAGTGTGTCCTGGGGGCCAAGAAGGCCAATGGGATCCTGGGGTACATTAGGAAGAGCATTGCCTGCAGGTCGAGGGAGGTGATCCTGATCCTCTGCTCAGCCCTGGTGAGGCACATCTGGAGTGCTGTGTCCAGTTCTGGGCTCCTCAGGACAAAGAAGTACAGTAGAGGGCTGTGAATATGATGAGAGGACCAGAGCATCTCTCTTATGAGGAAAGGTTGAGGGAGCTGGGCCTGTTCAGCCTTGAGAAGAGATGACTGAGAGGGGACCTCAGCAATGCATACAAGTATCTGAAGGGAGGGTGTCAGAGGATGGAGCCAGGCTCTGCCTGGTGGTGCCCAGCAACAGGGCAAGGACCAGTGGGCACAAGCTGAAACACAAGTTCTATATGAAGATGAGGAAAAACTTCTTTACTTTGGGAGTGACAGAACACTGGAACAGAGTCCGGGGGGAGGTTGATGCAGCTCCTTCTCTGGAGGTGTTCAAAACCCACCTGGATGTGATCCTGGGCAATCTTCTTCAGTTGGACTAAAAGATCTTCAAGAGTCCCTTCCCATACCAGTGATTTAATGCTTCTGTGATTCTGTGAAATGTTGTAAGAGCACTCTCTTTCTTCCATAATAATTTTTAGTAGCTTGAAACAAAAACATTTTTTCATTTTCTATCCACACATGTAAGTGTTTTCTAACATGCTGTTTTTCAAATGCATATCTGATGGGATAAGGCACATGGTATGATTTTATATTTACTTTTAACAAGAGGATGATCAAAGCATTTGTTCTTAAGTCAGCTTTGGCATATATGCTTTGTGTATGCAAACAGACAGGAGAAGCAGAAATTCTTAGCTGGATTTCCTAAATCCAAAAAGCTATAGATAACAATTTGCTAACGAAATTTTGTTTTGCAAAGCATTTGATATGATTTCTGACACAATACACTGATATTGAAGCTTCTGGGTGAAAAATATATTTTAATCCTGAAGCAGCAGAGGGAGCTATGCCGACACAATTAGCTGCATTACCCGGCTTCTGCAACTGTGAATGGAAACTTTTGTTTGCATGCTGCCTTTTCCTGACATCTGTAGAGATTAATATGTTTGGAATATGCTAAACTGTGATACCAGCCTCAGGGAATGGGTAGTCTGAGAGTTAAGCAACAAGATGAAAAAGTAAAACAGGACAAAATGTTCAAATGCTCTTAGGTACTAAGACACCTAAAAGACATTGCAGTTGGTGGTATGCATGCTTTTCAGGAACTCTGACATTTTTGGAAATCACATTTTTATTTCAAGAATGTGGGGAATTCCAGTCATTACTTTGGGAGCCCAGACTGGCCTTTTAACCATCACCTACATCTTCCTACATCTTCATCATGACAAAGGCATCAGCTCACAAAGCTTTTTGCCATCTCCCCAAAACATATTCTACTGACTGCTCCGAGGTGTAAGCCTGCATCGACAGCAAGACACATGCTTAAACACATAGTGGAAAAAATAATGAGCTTAATTGCTTGTACTTAAGCATATGTCCAAGCCTTTTATAATTCTCCTTGAAAAGATTCACTAGTAAGCCTGTTAATGCAAAGTGGTAAATCCTTTGGGAGTGAAATATCTGGTAAAGCTTTTAAGTTTTACAAATAGCCACATGGACTCTTTACACATGTTGTATGGCTTTAAATGTGTGTACCAATCTCTGTGTGTGTGGATTTGTACACATATAAAATAAAAATCTCATGAAGCTATGTAACAACATACAAACACCTCTTACTACCTTACTTCCTACCTGCCTCCTGTTGCCCCTGCAATTTGAAGGCCAGCAACCACCAAGGGAAATATGTAAATGCAAAACCAAACAGTTTCTCAGAGGTCACCACAGAGTCTTTGGTTCTCAGTTCAATAGCATGAAATTGACCAAAGCAAAGGAAAAACTAAAGAAAACATAGCTCCGTGGAAATCATAAACTTTAATTACATATATATATATATATATATGGAAATATATATACTTGACTGAATTTCAAGTACTTCTCACAGAGGTATAGAGGGGAGGCTAGAAGAACTGACTATTGACTTTGTATAGAATTATAAAAACATTGGTTTGTAGTTTTGTTCAGTCAGAGTATTTTAGTATTAAATTATTTGTTCTTTTTACTCAGTGCATGACAAAGTCAGGGAATGACAGAAAGATAAAGGAGGGTTCCCAAGCTGCCTACCAGACAGATATTTTCTGAAGCATTTCCCTGAATTCTCTCAAAGTTCAGGGGCAAGATGGGGATAGCACTTAGCACTGCAGGCGGGGAGAACAGGAGTGTGTACATGGGGACCCACCTAGCCATAACTATGAGGGTGTTTTGATCTCACTGCAGAGGACCTGTCCAGAGATGATGGTCCTTTCTTCTCCATTATTGCTCTTGACAATTGTTCATACAGGTATTGAAATGGAAGAATTGAAAGGATGCCTCATGCTTGACATGGGAACTGATCTGAAGCCTAGCAAAGGGCATATGGTTGCTCTTCCAGTATTGTAACAGGCCTCACAGTATGATAGCTAAAGGAATAGCTGCTTTATCTGTTTGGTAAATTCATGTTTGCCCTCCTAGGTTGCCTCACCATCACTTTCTCTCTGTTAATTCATGTTTTTGTTAGCTAAATGGGAAATCTCCTGAGATCAGACACTTTGCAGCTTCATACAGGTTCCCAGCAGTGTGAATCAAGTCCCCAGACTCATGTCTCAGGTATATCACTCATTAGTGGAAATCTTCTCAGGTTGTGAGAGTCAAATGCCACAGTTCTAAATGCAGACTTGGGTACTCCCTTACAAATTACCTCACTTTTTTTGTTTGTGTGTTTCCTGGGTTTTTTTGAGAAAAATTAATTATTTGTAAAACAGATAGACTGAACAGTGCAGTTCATTTGAAATACCCTTTAGTTGTACCAAACTCTTACTACAGAAAAAGTCTGAAGCACTGACACAACTCACTACAGCAGAGACTCAGTGGCCCTCAAAATCTTTACCATCCAGTCAATAAACAAAAGATAAAATCAACAGCAAATGTCAACAGTGTATTTCCATTACACAAAAAAAAGACAAAGAAGCAAAGTTAAGATTGACATAACTAGGTAAACATTGTTTGGTAGTAAAGGGTGATAAAAGCTTATGGAGCCTTTGGTAAGTGGCTGAATTTCTTAATCATCCATATATAGATATCCCTGTAGAGCAGGAAGGGTTCCTTCCTCTAGTGAAAAAAAAAGGTCAAGATGTCAGCAAAACCCATTTTGAAGAACGCTTTTCTTTTTTTCCATATGAAAGTATCATCTATAGTCATGTTGATCTGTATTTTTCATCCTGGGGCAAGACAAGAATTGCAATTTCAAGCCCCTCTGCATACTGCAGATCATGTCAAAAGCTCTCAGATCTGAAATGTTTCTCTCTGAGTAAAAAGAAAGCTACAATTTTCAAGTAGTAACTGAAACTAGTAGAAGGAGTTTTAGCAGAAGGAATGCATATTCTTCAGCTTGTAATGGCATTGCCATCATTGGAAATTCTGATGTGTGAAATGGCAGAAGTCAAGCCAAGTGTTTGCTTTTTCTGGAAGGCATAACTCCTTTAAGGTAGCCTTTGCTAGAACTGAGGTTAGTTATGTTGGGCAAAGATTTTCAGGTCCTCCTTCAAAGGGTGAGAACACTAGTTGTACAAATATGAATAAGTTTTGAGATCAAACATCGGCATACTTACCACAAAAAAAAAAAAAGGTGGATTCTTCACAGTTTACACACAGCTGGTCTGATGCAAATGGCAATGTAAAGGTAAGTGTTTGCCCTAACAAACTTCAAGGATACTCTTTGCAGTATTTATGTGATGGACATTGAAGAAGCATCCTTTGAAACTGCTTGGAAACTTGTTGGCACAAATTTGTTCTTATACCTAAAGTCTTAGTCACTATGAATCACTGACCTTTTTTGACATGCCACAGCCTCACCTATAAAAAGATTCATTTGTAAGTTTTAAAACAATGTGTGGATGTAGAAAGAATTCCTTATTTTGGTCAACCATCAGACAGACTGAAATCACAATGCATGAGGAAACAGAATATGCAGTTATGTAGATTGACTGCATTCTAACATAAACATCATCTACCCACCAAGGCTGCATTTTCAGGGGAAATTGGGGCTGTACTACACAAGATCCAAAATTATAATATTCTCTTTATCTAGGCTTCTCAGTTGGGAATAACTAATTTTCATTAAGTCGCGGATTTGCCATTTCTTATTAGAAAAACAACTAACTACTCTGCTGTGCCTTGCAAAAAGCTTTCTTCTCTGAGTTGGTTTTAAAAGATGATAAAATGTTGGAGTTACTGATAGCATTAAGATGGCACAATATTATCCTACATTTTGACAGTTCAGCCATTTTCATTTTCTATGCTTCTCACGAAAGGTCTCTACACTTCTATACGTTATAGGTGTTAAACTACTAGAACAGCTTAAAGGCAGCTAACCCCAAACTGAGAGTTCTCAAATCAAGGAAACACAATATAACACAGGCAGACCTGGAAACCAGGCAGGCAGTTCTGCCTGCAGTTCAGGCTGCTGTGCCCAGGCTGGGTACCTTCACAGCACTGGGCAGCATTCAGGGTATTTCTGTGATTTTCAGTCAGGGTGCCATGTTTTGAAGGAAGAACAGGAATGCTTATAATAAAGAATTTTGTCAGGGTTGCTGGGAGAAGCACACCCTAGGTCCCTTCTGGTGCCACTGAACTGGGGTTTCCATGCTGACAAAACTTTCAAGCGATGCATCGATGCAGTCTATTATTATGCTTACTGTGAGTCTGAGACAGTGGGGAAAGCATGAGAAACTTTTAAAAGCAAATATAAAATTGCCAAGTGTTGCAAACACCTGGGAGCTTAGTGAGGACACGTCATTGTATGGTTTGTTTCTCTTCCCCATAAGTATTTGGTATGCAGGCAATTCCAATCTTATGAGCCTTTCTTTGAAAATCCTTCTTTTGCTTATAATTGAACTTCACTACTGATACAGAGGATCAGATTAGAGTCCATTAAGCCAAGTAGCTTTACTTCAGGTGACTATGTTTAATGAGGAAATAGTAACAATCCATATGCCAGCTCCAGAATTAAAGACAAAGTAATATCCCAAAGCATGTGGGGCAAGGTTTCCACAACAGGGCTACTGTACCTGCTGATCCTGGACAAATCCTCAGAAAATATAGTACTGGGTTAAACTACTCCCTTTAATGTTTCTGAAGGCCTGCTCTTTTTTCTCCCCCAAGCCATTTAAGGAAATCAGCAGGATTTGGAGGAGTTTATCTCCCTTATACGTTTTAAAGTTTTCATGGGGGAATCACCCTGACAGATACAAATTATTTCTAACATCCTTGTCTCATCTAGTGAGCTAATGAAGGTGGAGGCAGTGGCACTACTGTTTCATATTCCCCTCTTACCATGTCTACTTCAGCCACAAGAAGTCCCTCAGCTACTCCAGGAAGCAACATAGATGTACCAAGTAACACTAAGAATGAAGAAAGCGTTCATCAAGGCGGAATCAGCTATGGGTGTGGGGATTTGCATTTGCTCTCCTTGACAGATGAAAAAGTGAGCTCAGAAAGTGACAATGCTTGCCTGGTTTAGAGGAAAAGTAGGAAGGTTGCACCTTCCCTTCCCTTCCCTTCCCTTCCCTTCCCTTCCCTTTCCCCCCCCCCCCCCCCCCCCCCCCCCCAAAAAAAAAAAAAAAAAAAAAAAAAACGGGAATAAGGGGGGTTTATTTTGGGGTTCAGGTTAGGATGGAGAATTAAACTAAATTAAAAGGGAGGTGAGAGGCAATGCAGCTGCCAGGAAATGATGGAGAGGGTGGATCTTAATATATATTTATAGTGCTAGCAGTGATGAGTAAGATGCTCCCAGGAGTCACTAACACCTCTCCTCTGGCAGACTGGGACAGGTTCACAGCTGGTGTAGGCTCCTCAGAGCAGCTGAACCATCAAGGGTTGTGCCCCCTTACTCTAGCACTGAACTTAGTTGTGTATGTGCTAGGAGACCTGAGAAGAGAGCAAAACCCATGCCAGTGGAAAAATCCTTGTTTTCAGAAGTGAGACAGAAAAGCATTAGCTACCAGTCTCAACATAATATCACAAGACTCCTCTGGAGTATGAGTTCAAAAAAGGGTNCCCTCTCCTTCCCAAGAGAATGTCAATTTTGAGAGCCAAGAGTCTGGTTTTAAAGTATGCTAAGCTCTTGGGAATTAACATTGCCCTGGGCCTGGGTCTCCTAGCAGTGTACAACCCTACCTTCTCTGATAACACCACAGCGGTCAGCCCTATCTCAAACTGCACACGTTAAATGTATTTTTACTTCTGTTCCTCTCACCCTCTGCTGTGAGAAGAGGATAATAGCCTCTAGGGTCATCATGGTGATAATTGCATGTTTATGAAGCTTTCAGATAATAGAATAATGAAAGCCATAATAATTGAGGAAATAAATAGCAGTTCATTTTCATCCAATTTTAAATATTTTGTAACTACTGGAGAGTGAAAGAAAACAGAGAAAGGGAAATGTGTAAACATCAGAATGTGGGTAACTCCACACATTGGAATGACAGAGAAATGATAAATTCTTACTGCATAAACCACATTACTTCTCTCCTGAGCACCACATAAATTTGAGGTCAGGCTGTTGAAACACGGATCAGGATCCATCTACAAAAAACATACAAATGGGACAATCAGTGTTTAATAAAGCAAGTTTAAATTTCTTCTTGTGTAATTGTCAATGCAAAAATAATACTGAGAATAAGAGCTTAATATTGTTCCTTTTTACTTTTGAGAGATAGATCTTGATAATCGCATATTTGTAATTAATACAGTTGCAATTCTGTCTCAAAGTTTTAGTGGTAATAGAGACCCCAAGATGAAAACTCCAGATACTTTATCTCCAAGTTGCATGTAGTTAGAAGGACCTTGCAAGTACTGAAAGTGGGAAGTTTGTTGAAGTAATCTGAGTGCTGATTTAATGGTAATTTTATTGGTGTTGTCCTTCCTACAGATTTTATCTGCAGAATCTTGGTGATGTCCATGAAGGGTGTGTGCTGCACTGGGTGGGGATAAGCATTCATGCCTACCTGTGTGCTCTGTTGAACTCTGCTAGGATGACAGAAGCCAACATTGGCCAGCCTGGATCCTGCCCTTTATTCAGCAAGGCCAGCAGCAACCCGTGCAGGGAAGGTGGCAGTGAGTTAGGGGCTGTGGCTGTGCCACACCATCTGTGTGTCAGGAGACTGTCTTCCTGTTTCTAAGATGGGATGAGTTTATTTCTTGTATGTGTTTATCTTCAAGGCGTATACAAACAAAGAGATGTACCTTCTTGGACTTACATTCACATTTCCCTCCTGCCTGTGATCAGAATAATTTTCTTTGCTAAAGTACTGCAGTGTTTTACAGGCACTGGAGAGGGATATTCCACCTGACTTGCAATATAGGGAATTTGTAGGGTAACTGAATGTTCCCTACCTCCTGCCAGGCACTGGCCTGGACCACCACAGTGTAGTAGCACCATGGTCTTCACCGTGACTAACACAGTTTACAGCCAGAAAAAGGAGACACCTTCCAACTTCATTGTGGCATGCCAGATGTTCTTCTGCAGAGCTGTCCCAAAGCTCCCTGGCACTGGTCACATCTGACTATCTGTTTCCCTGATGCTTTCACCTTGGCACGAGCTTCCCAGGTCCTTTCCCATCAGGTGAATGTAGTCCTTGAGGAAGAGATTTCAGGAGAACATGAACACAGGCTGTTTCACTGAAGTTCCTGATCCTGACTGAGGAATTTCCATTTCTCACATACTTCACTGTTGCGCACAGTTGTACAAACGGCTTTTCCCAACTTCTTTTAGGTCTGTTAAATAAAAAAAGTTCAATAAATCTGAGTGAAATGAGAATAAAACTGCTCTTTCTTGCAGTGTCTTTTTCAGGAGACCAGACCCCAAAATCCTCTCACAGACCTATACAAGTTCAGAATACGTCAGATGTGTACCAGAGAATCACAGGATCATTTAGGTTGGAGAAGATCTTTGAGATCATCGAGCCCAACCTTTGACTGATCAACATGTTGTCAACTGGACCAGAGCACTAAGAGTTATGTCCAGTCATTTCTTGAACACCCCCAGGGATGGTGACTCCACCAGCCCCTGGGAAGTCCATTACAGTGTTTAACAACCCTTTACATGATGAAATTCTTCCTGGTGTCCAACCTGAACTTCCTCAAGGGCAGCTTGAGGCGATGTTTTCTTGTTCTGCCACTTACTGCCTGGGGGAAGAGGCCGACCCCCACATGGCTGCTCTAAGATTTATACTCTAGACCCTTACCCAGCTTTGTTCCCTTCTCTGGACATGCTCCAGCACCTCAATGTCCTTCTTGCAGTTAGGCGCCCAGGACTGAACACAGAACTCAAGGTGTGGCTTCACCAGCACCACGCACAGGGGAACAATCACTGCCCTGGTCCTGCTGGCCACACTATCCTTGATACAAGCCAGGATGCCACTGACCACCTAGGCACATGCTGGTTCATATTCAGCTGGCTGTCAACAAGCACCCCCAGGTCCTTTTCCACTGAGTTGCTTCCAAGCCACTCGGCTTTGTTGAATGTCATACATTTGGCCTTGGTCCATTGATGCAGCATGCCCAGATCCGTCTGCAGAGCCTTCCTGTTCCCCAGCAGATCTGCACTACCACCCAACTTGGTGTCATCCATGAACTTACTGAAGGTGCACTCAATCCCCTCATCCAGACCATCAATAAAGATATTAAACAGGACTGGCCCCACTACTGAGCCCTGAGGCACAGCACCAACAGGATGCAGCACCATTCACCACTACCCTCTAGGCTCAATCATCCAGACAGTTAACACAGCAAAGAGACCTCCTGTCCAAGTCATGGGCTGCCAGTTTTTCCAGGAGAGTGCTGTGGGAGACAGTGTCAAAGGCTTTACTGAAATCCATATAGACAACACCCCCAGCCTTTCCATCATCCACTGGATGGGTCACCTTGTCATAGAAGGAGATAAGGTTGGTCAGGCAAGACTGCCTTTCCTAAGCTTGTGATGGCTGGGCCTGATCCCGTGGTTGTCCTGTACATGCCATGTGATCACATGCAAGATGATCTGTTCCATTACCTTTCCGGATACCAAGATCAGACTGGCAGTCCTGTAGTTCCCTGGATCCTCCTTCCAACCCTTGTAAACGGGCAACACACTGGACAGCCTCCAGTCATCTGGGACCTCCTCAGTTGACCAGGACTGATGATAAATGATGGAGAGTGTCTTTGTGAGCTCTTCTGCCAGTCCCTCAGTTCCCTTGGAGGAATCCATCCACTCCCACAGAATTGTGAGGGCTTAGTGCCACAGGAGATAACTAATGATTTCCTCCTGAATTGCAGAGGTCTGTCCTGCTCCCTGCCCATGTTGACCAGCTCAGAGGGCTGGTTGCCCTGGGGATAACTGGTCTTACTGCTAAAGATGGAGGCCAAGAAGGCATTAGGCCTTTTCCTTACACTTGCTTACAATGTTCCACCCTGGGTCCAATAAAGGATGGTGTTTTCCTTGGCACTCCTTTTGTTGTTAACGTATTCACAAAAATGCCTTTTATTATATTTTACACCAGTTTTGAGCAGATCGAGTTCTAGTTGAACTTCTGCCTTTCTGATTTTTTTTCTCTATGTGACCTAAAAACATACTTATACTCTCCCTGTGCTGTCTGCTGCTTCATCCAAAGCTCATAAACTTTTTTTTCTCTGATTTACTGCTAAAGCTGCCTGTTCAGCCAGCCTTGTCTTCTTCCCTGCCAGCTCATCTATTGGCACATGGGGATGGCCTTCTCCTGCACCTTTAAGATTTCATTCCTATAGTATGTCCAGCCTTCCTGGACCCCTTTGTTATTAAATGCTGTGTCCCAGGGGACTCTCTGAACCAGTGTCCTGAACATGCCAAGGTCCACCCTCTGGAAGTCCAAGGACCAAGTATTTTGCTGATCCCCTTCCTTACTTCTCCAAGAATCCAAAATATCTGTGATTGATTCCATGGTCAGTGTGCCCAAGATGGCCTCTGACCACCACATCTCCCACAGCCTTTCTCTGTTTGTAAACAGCAGGTCTGGCAGGGTGTGCCCTGGTAGGCTCCCCTACCAGCTGTGTGTGTTTACCCTCCACACTCTCCAGGAACCAGGTTAGATATATTTACATCCTCTGTTAGGAGAACAAAATCATCCATTATTGTGACTAGTAGCTGTTGTGGTATTTCTGACCTTGTCAGAAGAAAAAATTCTGCAGAGTTTTAGAAATTTATGTCTTTGGTTATTATCTTAAATATGGCTTCTGTATAGGCACTGCAAGAACATATGAAGAAGCACTCTTCTTGTTCCAAAGTGCTTAAGATACATTATAGCTACACCAGGAGTATTTTACTGGCATCAGTGTATGAGGAATACTGCCTTTTTACTTGCTAAATTTGGCACAGACTAGGATGGCTATATTCTAGTTTTTCCAATCTAATTACACCTTTAGTGGGGTGACTTGCAGCTTTGTGTGAGTAGAGACTATCCTCCTTTATACCTCTGGCTGTAACTGTGGCAAAAGAGCACAGCTGATCCTGTTGAGCACTATGCACCTCCCTCAGCTGTTTCAAGGGCTGCTTAGAGACTCAGCATTTCTAAACATCCACTGACAGGTGTCTCAAAGCCTTGCTTTTTTTTTATGTTACAGTTTCATGCAGGAGGTCAAGAAAGTGGGAAATCCTTTTTGACTGAGATTTCCCAGTCCCAGTTTAGCAACAGAATGGAAGGAAGGCAGGGAAAGGGTCTGATCCAAATCGGGCTTCTGGGATTTTTAATCTTTCCTTGTCCTTTTTCCAAGTCTGTGCCTAACACAGCTTACATCTCTAAGATAAGGGATACCCTAGATTGCCATGACCTCACTATTCTCACTATTCTCACTATTAGGGACTGTTTCACTGTGTCCAAAGGCTGCTGCGTAAACAGCATCTTTGCCTACAAGATGTTCTGGCAGCCAGATGTGTAGGTTTATTCACTAGTATACAAGGAAGACATGACAGCATTTTGGGATTTTACAAGCTGAGTCATTGGATAGTGACTAAGAATGGTTATTCATCAGTAGCTGACTACAAAACTGTCTTCCAGCCTTATGGGACAGCACCCATCAAAACTTTGCAGAAAGTTGACTTTAACCCCATATTTAGTTATCAGATTTTAGGTCACATTATGAATAACATTGTGATTCAGATGTCTTAGAGATGTTCAGAAACCTCTTACCATAAGGTTTCCTTGTCACAGTTATTAGTCATAATGTTTCCAGAAGCAGGTCCTCCCATGCAACATGATGATTGAATGCAAGTGGTGGAAAGCAGCCTTCTCCATCCATTTCCTAAGTAGGCAATGGGGAAAAAAAAGAAGAAAAAAAAAAAAACAAAAACCAACCAACCGTGTAGATACTTCCTCTGAACAGGAGTAAGGGAAGTTACACTAAGGACTACTGACCGTGCCACACAGCAAGGGTATTAATTTTCATAGCTTCAATCTTCAAAACTGGGTGATCTTACTTTTGCTCTCTTTGGAGTTTGTGTCAGTGGAGGAAGAGCTGCCTCCATATCCCTGAGTGAAGACACTAGATACAAGTGTGCGAATCCTTCACCTTCTGCATACCTGGGGGTTTTCAAGGAATTTGTCACAGAGGTGTTTATGCTATGCAGAGCAGCAGGCACATGAGAATATGCAAAGGAAACTCCCCACCCCCCACCCCTGCACTGCCTGCTCTGCATGAACAAGCCCTGCCTAGAACACTTTAGGGGGCAAGGACAGAGATCCTTCAGAACTTTCATTCAGACATAAACAGGACTTTGCAAATGAGTACCACTGCTGTAGCTGAAAAGACATGTTTTTTCCAGCCACATACATCTGCTGCACCAGCATCCAAAGCGTACATAGTTTGAGTGGGAAGTTGTCAGTGGAAAAAAAGGGAAGAAAAATTACCAATTCTTTACATTCCATGTAGGAAAAAAAAAAATTTAAACTTAATTTCATCTAAACCCCAATGAAGAAATCTTTAAAAAAAGAAATGTGCTTTGAAATTGGAAACTCAAGCCTGTATCTAAACCAAAGCCGTTATTATTGTGCATTTTTTAAAACTCATCCTACTTGAAATCTGCAAACCTCCTAAAATTACTGTCACGTTTGCATGAAAAATACCTAAAATGCCAAGTGTTTGTGGGATAATTGCTGTTTACTTGACATTTGTTGCTGCCCTGAATTTTAGCAGACATATGCTTGCACATTTCATCCATTAACTTTAACATCAGCCACTTTGCAAAGTTAAATAATTCAGCTGTTCACATTTGCCTACTAATTGCTGAGAGCAGCCATCCACACAAAGGATTAAGTGACTATTATTCTTCAGAATAATATAAGTCTTTTATTCTGTAGGAAGTCTAAAAAATGTGATTTGGAACTTTCATGTATAGCATCTCTAGTAAGTTAATGGAGTAAGTTAATGGAGTACAGCAAGTTAAAAATCTGTTTGGGCCTGTATATCAAATTCCATCTTGATGTGCTTTTAACTCTAGAAAAACATTTTGGAATGGAAATATTTGGCTCTTAACTTCCATCTACTACTAGTGAAGTGCTGTTTTACTTCTAGAATGAAACAGCTCATTTAAAAAAAAAAAAAAAACAACAAAAAAAAAACAAATAAGCTGTCATGTCCAAAAGCATTTTAAAGCTTTCAGTAGGCATTAATGAAGACAGCAGACTCTTCCGTGATACGGGTGCTGAAAACAACACAGCAATATATAATCAAATGAATACTTTATGAGTCATTATAAATCTGTCTTGAGATAGTGCCTTGAAACTAGAATTACATTCTTCCCCTAAACACTTTTAACTTAGTAGACCTTATTGCAGAATTTTTACAAGCGTCCGTGACTTTTAAAAGATTTCCTTCCCTTTGTATTGATAACTCCTCCATAGAGTTCATCAGTAAGAAATCAAGGCATACATCTCAAGACAGTAATTTTCAGACTGTTCTGTTCAGTTTGACTAATCTGCTATGTATACATCTCAAGGGTTCTTTCCCTGGTTAAATAAATACAGAGGCTTTCACTAACTCTTGCACTTGCTGCTCTGAGAGTAGCAATAACACTAATTTAGAAAAGGAAAAATAGTTGCACTGGATTTAGCTCTAAATTATTAGATGGTCACTCTTGCATAAATAAAAACAATTGTATTTCCTTTGTAGTTTCCACAAAGTGATGATGTCTAAGGTCGCAGTTCTTCGGTGCATTTCAGTGACTTCTACGTGGCCTCGTAAGCAAGGGGTGGTGTCTGCACAGCAGGGTGTGATGCTGTGCTGCAACACCACTGCGGGTAGCAGCAGATGCAGCTGAACAAGTGCAATGCCAGAGCTCTGTAGGTGACTTGAACTTGGAGTAACTCTCTGTCCAGCCAGGCAGGCCCATGAGCTAGTGCTGGCTCAGAACTGGCTCGTGGGCTATCACTCAGAGACTTACGGTTCTCACTCATGCTTTCAAAAAGACATGGGCTTCTAAAGTCACATTTCCCAACCTTTAGTTAGTGTGTGCATCCCTGGGCTTGTTTTCCTGAGAGGTAGAGAGCTCAGTCATGGCTAAAGTGTGCATTTGTCATCATCTTTGATCCTGCTGCCTTGTGCCAACACCTTTGATGCCAGGTGACACTGGCTTAGTGCTGCTGGAGAAAGGATGGATTCAGATGGATTAGGCATACAGAAATTCAGATGACTTAGGCATACAGAAATTCGCAGAAGCACCCATCTCTGCCCATACTGGTGGGAGCTACAGCCTCCAGTCCAGTTTTGCAATTTCAGCAATTACTTTGCTTCCCACAATAGAAGCAGCATTGCCTTGATGTTGCACCTGTTGCTCACCGTCAGGCAAAACTCAGTGTTGCCCCAGTGTCTGAGAAGACCCTCCATAAATGTCACAGGCTTGCATTGTTCTACCGTGCTTGTGGACCTGGCTTTCTGAGTAAGTTACCTCTGCCCATGACTCAGTAATACTTCATAGATCCTCTTAGCTTAGAATGTCAGTTGTAGGGCACATGCACTTGCTGCAGTTACTGTGGTCTGGAGGTGCTGGAAAAAGCCTCACTTCAGAGAAGCTCTCAAGCGTTACTCTTGTTTTGCCTTCTGTAAAATCTACTGAACATCTGTAACTCCAAGAAAAGGTTTTTGGACTGTTCGCTCTTGCGTAATTTTTGGTCTGCAGAAAGTGTTTCATGATTTCACATGATTGTTTGTCTATATCCCTATGTCATCTGCAATACTGGCTGTGTTGCCAATTTGTTCTGGAAACAAAGCTAGCTCAGAGAAATGTATGGCTTATGATCAGTACTGGTAGTTTTGAAATTAAGTTTGAAGCCCTCTCAATCCAGGCACTGCCTGTAGTGCAGCACTGAGCTGTGCAAGAACCAGCTTCTGACTTCTGGGGGCTTCTTTCCTTGCAGAATTGAAAAGGGGAAGAGCTGCCCAGGCTTTATTTCAAGGTTACATTCTTGCATGAGCAGTATGTGATTAATGAAGGCTTTGAGCTTGTTATAGGCATGATCAGTCTATGCTGTAAATGGCTATAAACAAAGCAGGGGAAGGTAATGTAGCTAATTCTAAGCCAATGTTTATAAACAACTTGTCAAACTTTATCACAGTTGGTTAATGTCTATTAGTAATGTATTAATGCTTTTTAAACTATTTATAAATGGAATCTTAATATAGGAAGAAACTTATGCAACTTGGTTCTATGCTTATTGTTAAGTACAGAATTCTCTTCAGCTCCAGCCTGCACAGGTATCTCTTCTAACGTTCAGAGATGTAGTACTGCACAAACACTTAAGTTTGTCAGCCTCCATAAATGTAAAGCTGATATGCTGAAAGAAGAAAGAAAAAGCACACCATTCAGAAGGTTCTGACCGATACCTACTTACTACTAATGGTATTCCCCCTGATACTCTGCTCTGATCCTTCTCCAAACGACTGAATAGTGAAAGTTTGCAGTATTTGGTTGTTGGTCCCAAGTTTCATGTTGGATAAATACACAGAGGATAATTTTGCTGTGTAATTTTAAGTAACCAGATCACACTACATTTGATCTCCTAATCTTTGAAGAAAGTAAAGTGGTACTGAAGAGGAAAAGATTCACTGGCCTTAAGAAATGAGCAGACAACCCTCTCAAGATCCGTCACAAGGAAACGTTAGGATCAGGTATTTCAATGGTACTCAGCCCAGGTGAATACACTACCTTGACCCTTCCTTTCCACGACACCTGCAGTAACAAAAATTTTAAAGAATTGTTGATCTCACTTCTTCCTGTAGATGAACACTGTTTTATGCACAGTTCAGCCTATTGGATGTGTCATAGGACATGTTGTAAAACCATACTCAATCAAAAAATAGAAAAATTTTTACATATCAGAATAGTGCTGTGATAAATACTTCAGGACAATAGGAAGCAATAAGCGTCTTTCAAAATGTAATCTAGACCAATGTTTCATGTCTGTTCTTTATAAACAAACCTTTATTATCCATGACTGGATTACACACTTTGCAATTTAACTAAACCATGCTAAAAATAAAATAAACACAACTTTTTTTTCTTTTTCTACATTTATGATTAATTTTATGGTTCTTTTTTTTTTAAAGATGGCATGTTGTGCTAGCCTAATTTACACAGAATGTAAACTGTTTGTTGAGTGTTTTCCTCCACAACCCACATCGCCTATCTGGACTATCCATCATTTTCCCCGGGTGTCTGAGACTTGACAATGAATCCACCCTACCACAACAAACTGTGCTCCAAAAGAGCGACATTAATGAGGCAGAACAAAGACCAAATGTCTGTACAGTACAACATACCTGTGACCTAGCAATGGATGTTTTTTGTGGCATTCCACATGCTCTAGACCACACTGCTCAGAGTCCCAGCTTCCTTCCCTAGCCTCGCTCTCCACTCAGCATCCCATAAGCTGGGAAGGGAAAGCCAACATGAAAGTGAATGCATTCCCTGAGACATGTGTTTTTCATTTTCTTGTTTTTTTCTGGTTTGATGTGAGCTGTATTTTGTTGAGCTTGACAAACAAGGTAGCATTGCTGTGTATTAATGAGGCAGTGCAAGCTCTCGACACGTGTTCAGGGTTAGTTTGAAATTAACAGATGAGGGCCTGTATGACCCATTGAGTTGTTTCTGATTCCTGTAGTGTCACTAAAAGGAATGACCTGTGCTGTTTGTCTTCATCTGGGAAACACAGTCATTAATGTTAGACAAGACAAATTGGCTCTTCTAGACTGTAATGCAGTCTTGAAAAGTGATCTAAGCATGATGTTTTACTGAGCTGCACCTAGGTGAGGAACACAAATAGTTAGGAACAAGCAATATGTTAGCATTAGTGAAGCGCAAGGAGAAAAGCAAAATGGTGAGATCTTCCAAAAGCATTTTGTAGTAAAGAGTCCAAACGTGTGTGATTTATTTTTAATTGAAGGTCTGTCAGAGGAACTTGCAAATTTACTTTCTGTGCTGGAAAAGCAAGCACTAAGAAAGAGATATGATATGGACCACACAAAGCAAGAAAATCAAAGGAATATTTTTAAACCATTTCAGTGATTTAAGAGCTATTGCCATCATTTGGAAAAATGACAGGCTTATGAGACTAAAACTTTTTGCCTGTCAGTGAGACACTGGTTCCTAAGTGCCTACAGACTCCTGCCTACAAAAACATCAAAACTGAATTAGGAGTAAGTGTCCAGAGCACAGGACATTGGGATGTCGGCAGGCCACAAGCCTGGACTCAAATACCTTCCATCTCCTCTATGTCACCCTGCACTGGATGCATCAAAGGCAGACTTCAGCTAGCTCTGCAAAAATCACTAGAGTTTGCCATAAGAGGCTGCAAAATGTAGCACATGAGTACTTGAGTCCTCTTAGAGACCCCCCAAGGCCAAAGCAGATGGTGCTTATGATGTATGAAGAAGAAACTTTCATAGCATTTCTGTGTTAACTCATGGTCTGTCCACCCCTCGGGATAAAGTATCACGTGTGACAGTTTGGGGACATTTTTTATCAACTACCATGTAAAGAAAGGGGAAAACGTGAAACATTCTCTTTGTGCCTCTTTAATGTATCTTTTCGTTTTCTTCCCATTAACAAATTTTGCTGTTTGACAACTGAGACAGCTCTGTTTAACAACGCCCTGGTCTAGTTTCATGGGAGATATGCTGAAAAGAAACATCTGAAAACAACATGTCAGACAATTACACTCAGTTCTGAATCAATAAAAGCTATCCTTCAAAAAAAAAGTGGTGGGAAATTATCCATCACTCTACACTGCTTCTTTCCTTTTTCCCACTGCTTTCAGCTTTAGAGACTGGCCAGCAGCATCTCTTCATCTGCTCATATTGTCCCATCATGAACTCTTTGGTGGACTCCATTTGATGTGAGAATGAGACTTACAGGTTAGCTTCTTGACAAGTTTTATTTTAAGCCTGCTGCTTCTATGAAAATGCAGAGCTCCACCAAGCTGCTCAGGTCTTTTCTTTGCACTGTGCTCTCCTGCCAGCCCGAGTGGCAAACTGTTCAAAGCATCTTCACAGCAGATCTGTGACCAGGGCCAAGAGCACTTTCTTTTCAAATAGGCAGTCTTTGGACAGTTGTAGAAGCTGACCTTTGTGCTCTCAGTGCAGTGAATGGGATTGAAAACTGTTGAGCTGAAAAAGAGATCTTTTGACACCTTGCACATTAATGCAGGCAAAGATGTTCAGCCACAGTAGCAGCCTGGCAGTCAGTGAGGAGATGAGAGAAATGATGCTAGCACTTCTTCATAGACAAACTGCAACAGCAGCTCTCTGTTGTGGCAATAGGGACACCAGGTTTGCACTGAAACAGAGGAAAAATCTGTGTCACAGATCAAGTGCTGCTTTGCACTCACAGTTTAGCAACAGTCGAGCACTGGTAATGATGCACTGTGGGATGTGTAGAGCATACACTTCAACAAACAACTGTGACAGTTCTTAAAAAGGCAGATAAAGGGCTTCAATGCAAAGTAAAATGAGTGGAAAAATTAGATAACCAATATGGAGAATTCAGAGCACTTTTATGCTAAAGCCAAGACTCAAGGTCTGCACATCTGAAAATTTCTCCATTTCTCAACTAGGTAAAAAGAACTTCTTTCTTTTTCTCTTTATTTTGTTAAATGCCAGAAAGAACTAACAGAAAAAAACCCCTTTACCTAGGTCTCTTACTGTTTTGGATCTCGATACAAATGTATTTTGCAAGGGCTCTTTCTCTCATCCCAGGCTGATTTCTTCTAAACCAGCAAATTACTGAAACTTCAGCACAAACAAAAAAGCTGCATCATTGTGATTCTTGACTTTCTAATGAAACTTACAACATATCTGTACATTTAAGGAATGCTGCTTATATTTAAGAAGTCATAATTTCCATACCAAACGTGGACAGATTTTAGTCATAGTATTACTGAGAGAAACATGTGTTCTTGTAGTTCCTGAGATCTCAGACGTCCTGTGCTGATGTTTCCTCCACATCTGCTGCAAAGATCAAAGCCATAGAAGGTGAAGTTTCTGTCTTTTTATAGGTGAGTGAGGTACCATAAAGACAGCAGGGAGGGGATAGGAGCTAAATAAGTCACATAACTGCCTCCTAGTTGATGGACAGCACAATGGAAAGAGGAGCTGTCTTTCCTCTGTGCCACCTACACCTTCCTGTGATAAGCAGTCAACACACAAATATCTGCCATGGGCTGTGCATCGTAGGTATAAATCAGAAGTCCCCATGGTGGTACAAAGATAAGGACTCGATCCTTTGCTGGGTTGCAGGAACAGTCATTTATCTGTTCTGAATCTGATGTCAGGGCCTGAGGAACAGATCTTTGAAACACAATTTTTCAACTAATTTTAAGGTCTCCACCGAAAACCGCCTCCCTTCTTCGGGAATTCAGTTGTAGGTTACATATAAAGCACTAGGAATTTTATTTCAAAGTGAAAGTTACCCAGTTTTCCTACACAGCACTGAGCTAATTCATTGGGTAATCTCTCAGTCTGTCACACAATGAAATAATGGGAGACTGGCTCCATCCATCCTTCAGTTCAGCCTGTTGTGAAATTATTAGTCTTATTTCTCTGAAACAACATGTGGAAGGAAATGTGCAATGAAATTACGCTGATGTTCTTTGAGTGATCAATGTTACAAAGTAGAAGCAATGAGGCAATATGGCCATTCAGTGCATCCTCTGTTTCAATTTGATAAATTAATCCAAAGTAGATTTAATTGTATTCTGCCTGTATTTTTCCAGGTTTTTTCAAGTGAGGTACCATTTTCTTCCTAGGTTTTACCTTAAATTCCTGCTTTTTCCCTTCCCTTCCCGCAACCTTCCCTTCCCTTCCCTTCCCTTCCCTTCCCTTCCCTTCCCTTCCCTTCCCAGAACTTCCCAGAACTTCCCAGAACTTCC
>VZSE01008173.1:187117-222279 GCA_013398275.1 Promerops cafer | reverse complement strand
CCTTCCCTTCCCTTCCCGGAACCTTCCCTTCCCGGAACCTTCCCGGAACCTTCCCAGAACCTTCCCTTCTTGGAACCTTCCCTTCCCTGAAACTTCCCTTCCCTTCCCTGAAACTTCCCGAACCTTCCCTTCCCTTCCCGGAACCTTCCCGAACCTTCCCACAACCTTTCCTTCCCGGAACCTTCCATCCCCGAAACCTTCCCTTCCCGAAGCTTCCCGGAACTTAACTTTTCTTTTCTTTTCTTTTCTTTTCTTTTCTTTTCTTTTCTTTTCTTTTCTTTTCTTTTCTTTTCTTTTCTTTTCTTTTCTTTTCTTTTCTTTTCTTTTCTTTTCTTTTCTTTTCTTTTCTTCTTTTTTATCTAAGTAATGGAGAAAATGACATTGAAAAACATAGAAGTATGTTCAATTAAAACTTGGCTGGAAGAGATCCAGTGGAGACAACTGAGAGGGGGCTAGAGCACTCTTCCTGCAGAAAATAGGCTTTGGGACATGTCTGGCTCAGCCGGGAGCAGGAAGCAACTCTGGGCATGTATTAGCACCCCAGTGCCTATGGGGTGGCGATCCGCAATGCCTGCAAGAGATGGAGAGACAGTGGTCATGATTTGAAACAGGAGAGTTTGTAACTGGATATACAGGATGGAGAAAAACACTGCAAGAATTTTCAGGCATCAGAGCAGGGTCCAGAGTGGCTGTGAGGTGTCTCCTGGAGGTGGTTTTCGAGAACTGACTCGACACATCAGAATCAAGTGAACATTTTTTTTTCTCAAATAAAGACAAAAAATAAAATACACTATACAGGTTCCTGTAGTCTTGACTACAAGCTATTCAAGCACATTTAATTTCTCATTACCATCTATGCTCAAACTCAATTGCAAAAATCACAAAAGAGCAAACAAATGCTCCTCATATAAACATGGCACGCAGTTGTTTAACCTCATGTATGGACTCCACCGGAATGGCTTTGAGGGTTGACCTCTGCCTTGGTCTAAGCCTCCACAATATTAACTTTAAATTTGCAAGACTTTTGCCAAGGCACTTGTCCCAAAACCTTAGGACTATCTGAATCTCTTCTCTTGAGGCAGCAAAATGCTTAGGGTTCTGCTTCCGCCTGAGTCCTTAGCTGAGAGTTTACTGTTGAAGCAGACATGCAGTTTCTTTGCTGATCTCAGGTTATACAAAGTAATAGTCTATAAAAAGTGATAGTTCTACACTATCTTGTTCAATGGAAGTGGCAGATACAGCTTCAATACCTCAGTGAGCAGCTGCCCCAGACCACTGTGAAATGCCTGGGCTGGGCTTGATTAAGCTGGTATAGCATTAGAGCTAGTCATTCACGACAAAATCCAACGTCAAGACAAACTTTTGCAAACCCAAAATTTGTGATGTGCAGCTGTGGCTTGCACTGCACCCATGTCTTTCACTGAAATATGGTTGGTTTCCTACTTTTTCTCTGGAAGTGGGAAGGTCACTAGCTAGAATCAGTAAAGGCTCAAATACATGGAAACTTTGCAGAGCCTGTAGGAGTTGAGTACACGGCGAAAATGATAGTCGTTTATCTTTGTTAACAGCGCTAAGGATGTTGCACAAACTCGTAGGAAATTTCCATCCAGTGCAAAAGAACAGCACTCCTCCCACCACCTTGTGTTTTTATTGTAGCTCTCACAGGACACAAACTGTTACAAAATGACCCAGAGCTGCATCACAGCACAGCAGCCAAAGCAACTGAGGCCTCTTTTAACTCCAGCTCCCCTGGCCTTCTTACTAGGTGAAGGTCAATGCAAAGATTAGCTCATACCTGTGATTTGGGAGAAGATATTTAAAATACAATCTGGTAAAAAACTGAAAGCCACTACAACAGTATTTTCTGGGTTTATGATTTCTCAAGCTAATTTCAAAACAGAAGGGGATGAAAGGCAAGGGAGTAGATGATTCAGTTTTTGATTTTTGAACTTTCACAAATAGCAGTATGCTTTCCAAGGATTTTGATCCTTATTCCACCATTAAAATAAAACACCCACGTTTTTGAAACTGCTCCATCACCAGCCTGAGGCATGTTCTTTGAAAACATAGAGAAATGGTGTCTTCTACTTGTTTTGCTAGATATAGAGAATGAATCTGAACACTTTGGTTTTAACCAAACAAATGAGAACTGGACATTCTGGGATATATAAAAAATACATTTTCACATAGATTCAGTTGGGATTTTTGTTATCATTTCTCCCATTACCTAGTGAAACTGAAAATGTTAAGAGAAAGACACTTTCAGCCTGTGAAGGCCAAAACTTTACTGGCAGAATTACTCGTTTGGGAGGTTCTGCTGTCCTGGAAGCAATTGTGGTTGTTTGGTATGACTCTAAGGCCACACGTCACTGTGGCAAGCACAGTCAAATGATGGGGATTTGTTTTCCATTGCATCAAGAACCAATTTATCTCTGAGCTGTTTGTGTTTATTCTTCTGGAAATTTGCTAACATATAACCCAGGAAACTGGNTGCAGGGCAGGTGCGGTGCTCCCCACGTGGCTGCAGGGGGCGCTCCGGCGCGGGCTCGGCAAACACGTGGTGCTGCTGGCGCGCTGAGGCAGGAGGGAAGATGGAGGAGAAACGCCGCTCTACGAAAACCCCGGGGCAGCCGGCCCGGCGCTTCTAGCAGGACTCTCAGGAGCAGCAGGCTGCAACAGCAGGGATGGGCAGGAGAGAAAATATCCCAGGCCGGTGGGCGAGATGCACCAGAAACTCCGCGGCAGCAGTTGGAACGGGCGGGGCGTCCCGGCCGGCGTGCAGAGCCCAGAGCAGCCCCGGAGAAACAGCGGGAGGTCGGGATAGCGGCGACCCGGCTCCAAGCAGGGCAGCGAGGAGAGGCAGGATTCCCCGGAGAGCACGAGCAGAGGCTGGTCTGTCTCCCAAGGCCAGCGAACTAGTCCTGTAGCAAGCGACAGCCCCGTCCTGGTCCGGTGCCGCCCAGGCAAAGCAAGAGAGACGAGACCACCCCCAAACTCGCCCTTTACCTGCCCCCTGCTCTCGCCATGGGTCTGCCCCTCCCCCCGCCCTGTTCCAAGCACCCAGTCCCCGACTTCTAATGGGGAAAATTCCAACCCCCAACATACATGCTGTTATTCAAAGAATTAGTATTTTAAAGTGCTTCCTCCACTTTAAAGTGGCATCCACTTCGTGTCTTAGCAGATTCCTGTTCTGTTGCACCTATCTTCCTTATGTTAACACTCTGCCCTGTTCCAGTAGGGATTCATTGGTGTCCTGCAGATAGTTTAAATTATTTTAATGGTGACAGGACTGAGGTTGTATTAACTTTCTCACAATTCAGTGGATTTTTTCATAAAAGTTGAATTGACTTGCCAAAGCAGCTCTATTATGGACAGAGGCCAACATGAAAACAGCTCAGTTCAACCAGGAGTGACAAAGAGGCCTTGGTGCAGCAGCTGTAGAGGAGACACCAACACAATGCTGCATGTATCAGGACGAAGACAATAACTGCACTTTCTGGATCCACTTTCTCCTACTTAAGGGAAAGGCTACTACCCTTGGGAACAGCAGGTCTTTCATTCCTTGTCAGAGCTGAGATGGGCACGCAGTGCTCATCCCTTGCATTGCATCTGGCCCCAGTGGGCCAAGAACATGCCATTTCAAATTAGATGCAGGTAATATAACCCTGAAGGTCAGGTTCAGACCTAGACCTCCACAAGTGATGTAGATACCTGCCTGACTGAACCGACATCCTAGGAAGATATCACAGATGACAGCTGCTGATTCTCGGTGTATAGAAAAGTGTCTTTCCTCGGACTGCGATTTCCAGTCCCACACACAGATCTGCCTCCCACCCACTGACTGTGTGTTGCCTTCTTGTCCACTTTTTCTCAGACATCATGAGTCTCTCCAAGATATCTGGCATCTCTAGAAAGGGCAGGATTGTTTTACCCTTGCCAGCCTGCCTGGTGGGAGAGAGGAAGTGGTAGGAGGTCTGTATGGGAGTGGTACAGCAAGTCCATTGTCTCTGTTTCATTGTGCTTTAGGATTTCTGAAGGGCACCCAAAAGGGGATTGCTTTCCCTGCCTAATGCACAGTACTGCCAATTTAGGAAGCAAAATATCTTATTACAGTCTTACGTTGGAGGATTTCAAACCTGGAGGAGGAACTGCAGTGGTTCAATGCAAGCCTGAGAAAAAGTCCTACCAGATAACAATGTTTCTCCTTTACACCTTTCTGAGTAAAATTAATGTTAAAGCACTTGACTTACCTGGTGGAAAATTGGATTATGTCCTGGGTCTCCACTAGTTTACTTTGGTATCTATAATCAAGTACTTCAAAAGAAATTTATGAAGGAATACAGATCTCCCAACTACTGTCTTCCATCTGAAAACAGAGCTAATCATGTATATCTCCTAGTAGGTTTTTTTTGCCAGAATTTCAGAATATAGTTTGAGGCATGCTTTGAGTTTAAGTGGCTCCCAGAATTATTTGAACTTAATTTTTGGCTGAGGTCTCACCTTTGTAGTAGTGCAAATAAATTAGTCATTTATCTCAATTTCAGAATTTCTTGAAGACAGTAAAGGTCTGTGCAGAAAATAAGGAGATGGTCCTATGCTCCTCACCCTTACCTCCCAGCAGTTTGTTGGCATCCTATACCAACTCTAGTGACAACAGAGTTGTTGTTGTTGAGAGATTAGGGAGCTAATCTGCCTTAAAATTTCAACCTTGCAGTCTCCCGGAATAATTTTTCTGAGTTGGTTCTTTGTCACATTATTTTGCTTGTCCCTTGTTGTCAACACAAGGAAGGCAACAAAAACAAAAGCAGAAGGGCAGTACAACCTCTTTAGAAACAGATTGCTGGATATCCGTCTTAACCTTCACAAATAGAGTAACTTCAAATTCCTTCATGCCAAGGATCATAAATAATTCCTGCCATAGAAAACCCATTTACTTTCCTTGATTATTTTATACACAAGCATAAGTGTGAATTGGTCACAGTGGTTATAGTTTTAGGCCCCACTTTTGAGCAATAGGAGTGTGTGCTTGTTGCTGTAGTGGGTGCCGTGCTTGGATTACCCAAAACTGTATCTACATCTGCCTCCTCAAACTCATATCACTTTTTCAGCATGTGCTTGGAAAAGAAAGTAGCATTGTCATACTCCTAAACACAGCATGGTAATCTGCCCCACAGTCCCAAAGTAGAAGCAAAGTGGAAGATTCTACTGGCTGACAAAGATTATCTTCTGTTTCCTGTTTCAGGGAAGAAAAATGAGCAAAAATAAAGGTCATCTGTGTTTATATTAACTATACAAGAGTTCCACTATGTTTCGTAACAAACTTGGGTCATTATTTATCCACTTGTCCTTTATATCACAGCTTTGAACTCTGAGTTTGCTTATCATGATATTTCTAAAATCCGTAAACAGTCAGGGAGAAGTATTCTAGTTTTCTAAATAGAGCATTAGGTCATTTTATTATCAGAGGAATATAACGCTGCCCATCTGTTGTTGTTTCACATGTGGAACAGCAGGCAGCCTCCTCCTAAACGTTAATTATTTCAAGGAAGTCACTGCAGCAACTTTGCCATAAGGGCCCCGTTCTGTTTCTATTCTCCATGATAGCTTTCCCCACAGCCATCCGTGAGGTGTGGGTAGTGCTGTGCTGAGAAAACACCCATTCATGCAAATCCCCAGCTAACAACACACTCTTGGTATAATTTGCTTCAAATGTTTAAATTTTGTAATTGGAGCAAAGGTAGAGTTTAGTTTTTGCTTTAATTCATCTCTCGGTTCAAAACCAAGTTTGCATCTTCCTTGAAGCCTCTGGAAAAGGTGAAATTCTTTACTTCCTAACCCTAGGATATCATTACCTGTTAGATCACTGTACTGCCTCCTGCAGCAAGATGTCTCTCTTGTTACTCTTACATATCATAAAGTACAGGAGAGCAGTAATGAGAAATAATAATTAACTAGATCCCAAAATCATAAGTCCCTTTGCGGTTCACTGAAAACATATTCTTCCATGTCAGAAGGTGAAAAAAATGTTGAAGTAAACAGGTTCAGTCACAAAGTAAACAGAAATCCACTACAGTGCTTAGCAAAGTTTGCTAGTTCTTGCAAGTGCTACGGTAATGCAGAAACAGATGTTATTTCATACAGATAAATACAACTAAGGAGTTATCAAGTGCTTTTGTCCCCTCTTGAGTTTAGGTAAAAGAGCAAATTGCATGTGAACTTACTGCAACCTCATATGAAATGACCTTCTCACATACTATTCTTCCCAGTTCCCACCACCTCTGCTTTGCAGTACCAGCTTCTTCAGGCACATCCTGTGCCCTCAGAATTCATTGCTTCCATCACATTACTGAGCATCAAACACCAAACTGTGCATCAGGATGTGGTGCTTCTGTTTCTAAGCGTCATAGAGATTTACATTGAAAATGTCTAGTGAAACTCAATTATCAGGTTACTCCTACTGAAAGTGTAAAATAAGGCACAGCTTGGGGTACCATTTGAGTCTCTGTGGGGTCTCTTTTCTTGTCAGGATGTCTCAGACAACATTATACCCTGCAACACGCTGGGGCTAGCCTGGGCCATGGAATTTCCTGGAACACCTGTGGTGTCTCTTTCCTGGGAAGATTATGCTGGGGTGGAGGCTGCTTTTTTTTTGTTTTAGTGTGAGGAGAGATTTGCCAGGGATTCTCCCTGGCAAAACTGTTACCTTCTAGGGAATTGTGATATTTAAGAAGTTCCAAACCTCTTTTAGATGTCCTCCAAGAAATTTTTCAGCAGAAAGTAGTTGGCATGGAAAAAAAAGACTGACAAAGATTTGATGGGCCAGCAGCATTCCCCAGACAATATTATAAGAAAGCTTGCAGTAGAATGCTTGTGTCACTATTATACAGACTTTACAAAGGAATGTAGACCCAACTGGACCAACTGGACTAGAGTAATTTTTCTTTAAAGATCATCTGGATGGGAATATGAATATTCCAGGTTTATATCAAAATATCTATGAGCCATACATAGGTGAACCTACATCAGGACATATCTTTGTACATTTTCATGCAGTAGGGATAACTAACTTTGTTGCCTTATACAAATAAACCACATGCATGATCAATACAACAGATAAGGTGCATGAAAAAAGCATGAGAAGACGTTTGGAAGACAGCACTCATGGGGAAACTACACAGATCCTCTCATGAAGAAATGAAGGGGACAGAAATGGGAAGACAGGTGGCTTTGGAATTGCACTGTAGTTGAGAAGTGTCTCCTGGGAAATGGATGCACCATCTTCCCCTTGCTGCAAAAGGAGGAGTATGCTCCTAGTTTGAGGAAAAGTGAGAAGTAGAATGAGACTCAGTCCTGTGCAAGTACCTCAGACAGATTAGCCTGAGTTGGCCCCCTGCTCACACTGCCTGATACTCATCTACCATGGGTAAAATCCGAGCTAGATGCTGGTTTGCTCCATATGCAACCTTCCATGACACCGCTGATGCACGTGCTTTCTGAACCCTATCCTGATCACTGAGAATTTTATGAGCAGGGACCTTACCAAAAAGGAATTTTATTGGGAAAACTATTGTCTTCTTTGAGGTCTCACTGCAAGTAACTCTTTTGTCCCTGTGAGTATAAATAGTTTTCAATGTGAAGACTGCCTGGGTTGTTTTAATGTCCTGGAGAAGAAGCATCCTGTATTTTTTTTTTTTTTTTTAATTTATGTTATTCCCAATGATCCATAACTGTTTGCATGGGCTTGGATCAACTTTAATGTATTCCGAAAACATAGCAATGTGCAAATTAAATGCAAGTTTAGATTAAATAGTTTTGTTTTCTTTTGTTTTGACATATGTGCATGTGGCTGTGATTAAGGGTTCACATGGAAAATTATACAGGTGAGATGACTTCTAAGCGTGTTAGCAATGTAAAATATATTCCATTCTCCAGTTATAATCACCCATAAGCAATGGCTGCATATTTCATGTGGCAGCAGGGACGACGACAAAATTTGTGCTATATTCAGATAGTGCATTACTTTAAACGAGATGCTACTGCAAACACATTAAATATCTCCTTCTTCTACTTTCCCTGTCTCATATTGGTGTGTCTTTCATCCAAACAGCTTGTTACATGTTGCAGAAGTTCTTTAGCCTAAATCTTGACTCCATCTTATTCATGTCAGGAGTATAGGTTGTGCTTGTTTTCATACCGATCATACAATACAATTTAATAATGAAAGTTTAGCCCTGAGATCTTTGCTGGGTCTCTTAAATGTTCTCTTAAATATTTTCTCTTACTTAGGTAGCTAACAACTATTTTTGTGTCAATCACTGGATGTATCTCTGTCTGTTTCACAGAGGCCAGCTTGCCTCTAGAATGCTTCACCCCAAAGAAGTGGAGTCTGGGCAGAGGAACTGACTAATCCTACCACGATTTTCCACCAGAAGATGTCTGTGCTTAACCCTACCCTCTTCTTTGTTCCCCATTACACAGCTCTGTATCAGCAGCAGCACTGCTTCCAAAGATGCAAGTACTGCTAAAGGCAAGGCAAAGTTTTTCCAGCAATCTTACATTTCTAATCTTCTAAGGGGACTTTATGAAACATGTAATAAGTATATAAGAAAATATATAGAAAGTAATAGAGCAGCAATAAAGTAAATTAGAGTAAGAATGAGCTAGGTTCTTGCAGGTAAGCAAAGAGACTATAAAACAGGAGGAAATAGAATGAAGGTCACCAGTTTTTTATCAGAAATCTAGTCCAGAGCTCCAAATGCATTCTCACTAGGACAAAAATACATACGTGACACGTGAGGAAATGAACTCTCCAGGATGTGCTTTGGGAGTGCTCTAGGACAGAGGCATTTTGGAAAGAGGTGATAATGGCCTTAAAAGGGCAGTGATGAGATTGTGGAACGCCTGTCTGTGGGTTCTGGGAAAAAAAGATACATTTGAAAACTAAAGAAACAAAAGCTCCCGGAAAATGTGAGCAGCTAAGCTAATTGTAGACATTTGGAAAATGGAAAGATGTTTCCCTTTTTCTTTATTTTTAAATAGGTGCTTTTGTAATCTGGCTTCTGTTCAAGGCATAAGGAAATATGTCTTGATTTCTGTGTCTGTTATGTGCAATCTTCATCATCACAGCCTGCAAACCTAAAATAAAGAAAATCAGTGAAGGTAAACCCAAAATATTCCAAAATACTGCTTACCTGTCATTAGGAAATGGCCTTTTTTCATGGATGGGTCCATATTGCTCTTTCCATTTTTACTCATCCATCAAATAGATTCTTAGGAAATACTCGTGTATGTAACAGACAAAGATATCAGCTAGTAAATTTAAGTTGCAACTTTGAATTGTAGTAACTAAATAACATAAATTATGGGAAAATTGTCAAAAGATGGCTCTAGAGACCATTACCAATTCCAGTAGACCCATGGTAGACTACGCTTTATGCTGATACAATGCATGCAATGCTTGGTGTCATTTTAACTGAGGTTATAGCATTTGTCTTATGGAAGTACAATCAGATCTCTATCAGACTACATACCTGACCAGATTCCCTCTGAAATCCATATTTCTTCCTCAAGTTAACACTCATCATCTGGAAGTAGCAACTCTGTGAAAATGGTGCTATATGGTAGGCTTTCAGAGATGGTTCATTTTTCTGAATCAACTGCAGGAATAATTTCTTTGTTTCATGTTTTGTGTCAAGGAATCAAAGAAAAACCTAGAAGGCTCTGAACTTGCTCTGAAATATCTCCATACTGTTCATCACTAGGATCTACAGCAAGAGCCATTCTTTTTTTCTAAGTCTGCTGAAAAACTAGACAGAGGGTTTTAATTAAAATTAGAAAGTTGTATGCTTCTTCTCTGCAGTTGTGGCTAATTTTTTTCCAGCTCTCATTGTTTTCCTATTATGTTTATTGCAGGACTGCCCTGCTGCTGCTAACAGTGCCAGTTTTGTCTTAAACAGTGTTGTGGTTATCTGTTTCTCTTGTATTTGGTGAAAATTAATGATATCCTAAAGTGCAGCTTGCTTTATACTCCACCTGTATTTGCTACTTAGTGCTGGAAAGCATGATTTGTAAAGTTATAGATCTGAAATCCTCTTTGAGAGGACAACACAGTCTTGCATATCGAGTTTTCTTTGGTGGGTATAGCATCTTTCTGTGATCTCTGGGACTCACATCCCATTATGTCCTTTGGCAGGCATCTTGGCATGAGCTGTTCTGATGCACAATGGACGTCCATTTAGTGCCAGAAGTGCACAGTGAATGGGGAGAAGGCTCTAGAAAGTCACACAATGCAGTTTTTGAAAGCTGCTGTCCAGCATCTCACCTGCTTTACCTATCCAGAAAGAGCTATCACTCAAAAAGTCTTTATCACCACTGTCTTTCCTGAGCTTTAGCAGCTCTTGAGACACTTAGTAAAAGCACTGGAATATACTGGAAAAACCAGAAGAAATCTACAACACTGAGTCTAGAATTGATTTCTTGAATCACATTTGGAAACTGCAGTTTAGTCAGCAGAAGATCTCGCTGCACAAGCCCTATCCTTGTCTTTCTCTCCTTCATTTGGGCCAACAATTAATCATGGCACAAGAGGAAAATGAGTGGGGGATTTCAGTGTAAACTGTGCTGGTGGATTGGTAAACATTTCTGGTATTTTTGCAAATAACCAACACAAGTGTAAGGAATGAAAGTTTAGCTTTAGGCCTGTCTGTTTACCATTACAATTTTAAACTGTTTATAAGAAGGAGAGTGCTTTAAATGTTCCTGAGGAGATGGGCAAAACCACAGGGCTGCTAAGGGTTTAACTGATATAAAGTGTTTGCCTTAAAATTCAGAGAAACGTGGTCATTTTGCAGGCATGGTTTGTCATTTAAAAGATTGTTGTTGACATTGTGTTGTGACACCAGCCTAAAACATTTATGGTAACTCCAGAAATGGGGTGTATTAGAAGCTAGAAGGCAACATCTGGGTTATTCCTTATCACCGTATCCTCAAACAGCTAATTCAGAGTTTTCCATGTAAAATAACAGTGCAATCCCACCAGCATCCCTCCACCCTCTTCCCCCACCCTCTCCACCCCCCTATTTTTATTGGAGATGTTAAGATGTGGATTTAAATGTCTTTCAATACAGCCTTAGATCCAGGATGCATAGCAGTAGGTGGAAGCATCAGTTTTCATAGTGAGCAGTAAAACATTGACTGAGGCTTTCCACTAGCTAAGCCACTGGCTAAAAGTTAGGTAGAGCTGGGTGCTGTTCTCCTGGAGTCTGGGAACTGGACATGCCACCTCCCACATGTCTCCCAAGAGACCTGATCTGGCAGGTGCCTTCCATTCTGAAGACCTTGGAGTCTGTAGCTCAAATTCTTCCTCTGCAAGACAGGGGGCAAAACAGCCCTTATCACCATCATGAGGTTCTCTAAGAGATAAAGACCATGTTCTGATTTGAGGTTATTTTCTATCCTGTTTAATCCTGCAGACAAAACTAGGAATCTCTAACTGGATTATACGGTGCTGGTATGGGACAGCAAAGACCTTGGTTCCAGTCAGTGTTCCAAGGTATTTTTAAACATCCTGTGAGGTTTGGCGCCCTGACTTAGGATTTGTAAACATGTGATGTTGGCAAGTAAGAAATCAGGCTTTGCTGCCAAAACAGGTGGGGAAGGACATTAGAAAGACAAAGTCCCTCACCTTGGTGAAAGGCATCTTCACAGCTCTGGTCAACCTCCACTCAGCAGCAGTTCACAGTAGCCTGGTGTTACCTGAGGAGGAGCTTTCATCTTGGGACCGTACAGAGGAAAAGGACAAATACCTAGATTGTGACTATGACAGCCTGAAGTTAAAAAAAATAAAACCATTTTTTGTTACTTTGTAAAACTAAGTGCTCGAACAGTGCATTTCAGGCTGACATCAGTGTTTATTAGCAAGAGGAGTATAAGGATGGATGTAAACAAGACAGCTGTCTTCACCTGAGAGCTCTCTCTCACTTATTAACATGCTGATCTGATTGCTTTTTTTTTGTTAGGATGGTACCAAGAAGGCTGTCTGACCATGGTAAACTCTGTAGAGCACTGAACTGCCAACCAATTACATGTCTGCTTGAAAAATCTTTAATTTAAATAGAATAGACCAAATATGAAGGAGAAGGCCAGCATCCTTATCCCATGTCATTGGTTTTGCTCTTTAACCTTGTCTTCTCCAAAGTTGGATCTGATGCCTGTCTTTTTCTGCATGTACCACTCAAAAGAGAGACCATGTGATTTTGTGTGACTTTCAAGTGCGGGTGGGTGTAGCCTCTCTCATGCTGCCCTGAAATCAGCCCTTATCAGCTGGTGTTTTGCTGTCAGCAAAGGTCTTTCTGGATTGCACTACTGTAGAGTCTGCAGTCTTCACTGTGTTTGTCCTTCCTTTGTCCCTGTGCCTCAAATACATTTTAGAGAGCTATTTCCCAAGCTTTTGACCAGCACCCAACCCATTAAACCTCCTCCGTATCTCAAGTGCTTTGTTACTGAAGCAGTATGTAGGAAAATATATTCCTCTGATTTAGAAACCCTGTCAATGAGGGCCTTCTGGATAACCCAGAGCTTGCTGGGGACCATCTTGCATGGAAAATACAGTTTAGTCTCTATCATATGGATGCTTTTCTAGTCTTTATAACTTATTTTAATGTAGGAGTAGCCCTTCAAGACCATGCTACATGGACCAGTATTTAGACTGAGCAGTTAGATTTTACTTTTCAACTCTGTCTTCCACAAAGCCCAGATAAGGGGCTTTGGTAGTAATGGAGTGTTTTCTAGCTGCTGTAAATGTGGGGGGTTATTTGAGTTGCCAAGCTTACTTTAGCTGATGAGCTGATGAGGAAGAACTATCGGTGCAGTTATAAACAATCAGTCGTAAACATATAGCTAACATCTACCTACTGGTGACCTGGAGACACTGCTGAGATCATAGCCAGACCCATAGCAATATGTTTGCAAGAAAAACACAATTAATTACAGACTGAGAGGCTCAGTTAGGAGGATTAAAATATGCCTCCTTATACCGCAAAAGACCAACTTCATTATCTCTGGTATACAGGATAGTTGTACGTGTCTAATGGCCTTTGATCTTTCCTGGAAGGAAAAATAATTTATTGTTTGCTAATTCCAATTCTCTGTTGAAATAACCTGGAATCGTTAATACTGCTCTTATTTCCCTTTCTTTCTTTCAAAGCTGAGAATAATAAAAAAAATCTACTTGTCCAGACATTTATATATGAAGTTTTGCTGAAGAAAAACATACTCTAGTTTATATGTTCATAATTTTAAACAGACATGTATCAATTAATGTATGAATTTACATCTATATACAAATATATTTGTGTATATACATAGAAAAGTTCAAAGACTAATATATACATTCATACAATATATATGTTTTTATACACACACACTCTCACATGTGATTCCACATTACCACCCTGATATTCATAGTGGCCATTCTCTGAGAGAAATCACATGAAGAATTTCCATACTGACAGTCATCTTTCAACAATGCTCCCTTTATCAGAGTACAGTGGTAGGTTAGTGGAAGGATGGACTGTTTTGTGAGTGAGCTATTGCAGTGGTCTCAAGCTCCCCATGGGGAGACTTTGCCTGTGAGATCTCTCCATTCCCTTGCTAATAAGGCCTGTAAAAACAAAAGTTTATCAACAGCACTTCATTGAAGCTGCAGGTGAGCCCATGCCAAGGCCAGGGAAGAGCAGAGGATCTGAGTGTGTTTTAGACTATGGATCACAGCAAGAAAGAAGAAGAACACCAGGAAGGTTTCTAAAACAAAATGATAATGTAAAATATTACAGAATAGAGTCAGACACAGAGGCATAAACTCATGGAGCATGTATGAGGTTGGTGAGTTTGAGCTTACGGAGGAAGCAGAGTGGGAGGAACCCAATGAAAATTGAGACAAGTGCAGGGTCCTGCACCTGGGGAGGAACAACCCCAGGCACCAGCACAGGCTGGGGGTGACCTGCTGGAAAGTAGGTCTACAGAGAAGTACCTGGGGGGTCCTGGTGGCCAACAAGCTGTCCACGAGCCAGCAGTGTGTCCTGGGGGCCAAGAAGGCCAATGGGATCCTGGGGTACATTAGGAAGAGCATTGCCTGCAGGTTGAGGGAGGTGATCCTGATCCTCTGCTCAGTCCTGGTGAGGCACATCTGGAGTGCTGTGTCCAGTTCTGGGCTCCTCAGGACAAGTGAGACAGGAGGTCCTGGAGTGAGTCCAGAGGAGGACTATGAAGGTGATTGAGACTGGAACATCTCGCTTATGAAGAAAAGCTGAGGGAGCTGGGCCTGTTCAGCCTTGAGAAGCGATGTCTGAGATGGGACCTTATCAATGCATACAAGTGTCTGAAGGGAGGGTGTTGAGACAATGGAGCCAGGCTCATTTCAGTGGACCTAAGCAACAGGGCAAGGGCCAGTGGGCATAAACTGAAACACAAGAATTTCTATATGAAGATGAAGAAAATCTTCTTTATTTTGAGAGTGACAAAGCACTGGAACAGACTGCTTGGAGAATTTGAGGAGTCTCCTCCTCTGCAGATGTTCAAAACCCACCTGGATAAAACCCTGAGCAATCTGCTTTAAATTAACTGGCTCTAGCAGGGGGATTAGACTAGACATCTACAGAGATCCCTTCCATCACCAGCCATTCCGTGATTCTAGTGGATTTCTGTAATGTAATCACTCTGCAGTCTTGCCTCAATAATGAGGAATGACTCAGCACAGTTTTTCTCCAAGAGTATATTGTGTGTGGGATTCCTCATAATATAGACTTCAGTTTCTTAGCCTTTAGCATGCACCATGGACAAGCACTAAATCCTAGCAAACCCCACTTCAGAATACAAGTTCATACTTGGACTCCTGGATCTTGATTCAGGAAGATGTTTAACACTTCCTAACTCTTCTTGTTTTCTAAGAAACTAATCCAAGTTCTTGGAAGTTAGAATGTGTGTCTGCAAGTACTTTGCTGAATCCATGTACAACAGCTTATGTTCCCATCACACCTCAGTCCCTGTTTAAGTTAATCATATTTATGCAGTTCATCAGAAATATAAAATTACTCATTGATCAAACAACCATGAATAATCAAATATATTTAAAATATAAATTGCATTTGTGGAAATTGTTATGTGCCAGTGGCCATTCTGTTCAGAATCGCTAAAACTCATACAATAATTTACTCATTGTAAATTATTCGCTTGTTTGTAATAAAAAAGTAGTTTTCCCCACAAATCTTGGACTGTTCTTCTAAAGAAGAGATATTTGAACTGAAAATTTGAAGGATTCTGGTAAATGGCTATTATTGAGGCACTGTTTTCTGTGTCATCCAGATCTGAAGCTGAATATTTTGAAGAGGTTTTATTAGATGCTAAAAACCAGCAACAAAAGACTGAATTGACTCTAAACCAGGGTTCATTTAGGAAAAATGGGAGCTGTGTCAACCCCACATCAAAGGGCAGAATATAATCAAAAGAATGCTCAGGCAAAAGTCTGGAGTAACAGAGAAATCAAGTTAGAGGGAAATTTATTGTGTGATGTAGACTGTAAAAAATACTGGTTAATTTAAGCCCTATAAACATCCAAATATTTGTTTCCTAAAACTGGGTGGTAATGGATCCTTTCTATATCCTGTCTGGGTCCACATATATAATCATTAGAAGATTCCATTGTTTCTGAGGAATGATGGTAATGGAATGATAAAGGGACATTAAAAAAGAGAGACAAAGACATATTGACCTGTAAGAACCTGTAAGAACCAAAATAGGACATGGTAAATGGTACAGAATGGCCTTATTGCAGGTGTGTGGCAGTCACACTCAGCCCTTCAGGAGTCACCCGACATAGCTTGATTGGCTTCCACCCCTGGACATACTCTGGAGATACATCTCTGCATCTCTGGAGATACTGCTCCCTTAGAGGGACCAAGCCTTAAAAAATCAATTTATATCAGTTGGTGATCAGTGGTAGGATTTATTGGTAGGATAAATCTTGTCAAAATTAGTCCCTTCCTTTGCCTTCTTTCTGCACTCTTTCTCTGAAACATCTAAGTACCCTAAAGAGAATCAAAAGGAAACAAAAGACATCTCTGGAAAGTAAATGGAATAAAAGGCAGACAAATCAGTCACATCTTTCATAGCATGAAGATGAGCCTAAATGCTAAGTTTTTAGATACACAATACTGTACAGTATAAAGACGTGGGAGCTGCTATCTATGCAGTGTGAAGATAGGAACAGAACCTAGGTACAGGGCAAGACCTTGTGATAGTTATCCTCAAAGAAATCTATTTCTTGAAGCTCATTTGACTATCCTTGTGTCAAGGTATACAAAAATTATTTTTTTCAGTTTAAGAATGGAATTAAATAATGCCCTACACTACCTGAGGCTTTAGGCTTAGATCCTCAGAGATACCTGTGTTTGTAAATTTAGTGCCTGAATAGTGAACCCACACTTTACACTTTGGATCAGAAATGCCCTCTGTTGCTTTGTTCAGGCACTCTTTTGAATCAGCTGCTCAGGTGCAGGTGTCAGCATCACCCTAAAGGAAGCTGCTACTTCTGCAATTCTGCTGGCAGAGAGATTTCCCGGTATGCTGTAGGCAAAAACAGCTGGCATAACGCAAACCTAAGTCATGTAGTTTAGACATGTAAACCAACCTGGATGATTTTCCTTGAGGTGGTGTTAAGCACCTTGGGGATGTTAACATCATCATCTGGCTTAGCTCAGTGCAGTGCCAAAATCTGTGTGTAGCTGTAAGGCATGGCACCAGCACCATCACACCGGCTGCAATGACTCGCCTGCACCTGGCCTTCAAGGTCCAAATTGGAAAAACGTGCAAGCAGAATTGACATGTTAAAAATGTTGAAAGAGAACCAAGAAAAAAGTAATCTATAGTATGACAGACGAGAAAGGATAAATAAAATTAAAACTCTGTTGAAACAGGGAAGAGCATTCTACTATTTCAGCTTTGTTTATTCTGACCTTATGGGTCCTTTTCTAAACATTTTGAAACCACTCTTTTGGGGACTATGGTATGCTTTTCTTCTCACAGGGCAGATAGGTGTCCCAGGAGAGTTGCAGTTGAGTTTTCCCATTCCTGACTCACATACGCTCCCTTCCTCATAATACTAATAACTGTCCATAACATGAGGAGAAGTTTTGCTCAAGAGATTTGACAGGCTGTGTCTACAAGACACTGATAGCATGGCTGGAATTCACAGTGTAACAGGTAGAGCACAGAATCCTGTAGAGGGTTTGTGAATGTGTCTCCAAGAGGGCTAGTTAGAAGAAGAATTAGTGTGCATCAGGACCCACTCTCAAACAGCCTGCACAGAGCTGTATTTGCAGTTTTTGGCCGTCACTCAGACTGAAATGGTGATGGTTTTGATCCTCACCCCTACCCTCTTTCAACATTTGTATTTGATTTCTTGATGATTTTTAAAGACTAGATCATGCTAAATTTGAAAAAGAAGTGTGCTCTTTTTTTGGTGTAATTCTCAGAGGTCAGAACTGGGAAATTCAAAGCTCTGAAAGACAATAAATGCAGAGTTTTCACAGCCACCAGGAAAAACACCTATTTCAGTGGAAGCCAGGCAGTATTACCCATACTTTAATTTAGAGTAATGTAACACAAAAGCAAAATACAGCCAGAAAACAAAGGAGTGGAAGATCCAGAAACAACTTAGCTACCAGCAATCATCCACCCCCTAAAATTTAGTAAATTGTAGCCTCAAACTAGCTTTTGTCTTTTCTGTCAATAGCTTTTCTCTAGGTATCCATATATAGCCACCTCCATGGGCTCAGGACTCAAAAAATCACATCTCTCCATTGTCAACAGGAGCCAAATAGGACAAATGTTTTCTTCACAAATGGTGTAAATGAAGCTGATATTTCCCAACTAAGCTCTGCTTTGCCTGCCCTATTAATCCAAGTCCCCATATATTGCAGCCTTCGTGGCAAAGGCAGCCAGTTTCCACATGGATTGAGAGATCTTCTTATTCCCTGACAGAGGACAGACCCACACACTGTTGAATCAGACACCTCTGCCACCCACCTCCTGCAGGTGCACATACGATCTGCCCACAGCACATGTGCTGAAAAACTCCCAAGGTACCTGGCCTGCCAGACAGCATCCCACAGACTGAGGAGGGCTGCTGAGTCCTTGGGCTGGGAACCCACTGTTCCCACCCTATGGGAAGCTAAAAGCCTGATATATTGCTATCTATTCAGCTTCAGTACACAACCATCTTTAGACAGTGTGACTCATCAGTGGTCTGCTGTGACTTCTGCCCAAATTCTATTTGGTGTCCTTTTATTTAAGAAAATAACTTCTCAACCTTGAAGACTGATTTGATTTCTTGAAAATACAATATTGATTTTTTTTTTCTTTGCCCTTCTGCTAATATTTGCTGTTATAATGGACCGGCAATGTAAAAGTGATAGTTAGAGCAGGTACTGAGCTAGAAGACAGCAAAATACAACTGACTCCATAGCACCTTCCAGCCTTTCTTGTAATCACAAATATACATGATTATCATATCCGTAAAGAGCTTGTTGCCTTTTTTTTTCCTTTCCCCTGTTTGCTCTTAGGGCTCAAATAACATGGCACAAAAGAATCAGGCACAAAACCTGAAGGTGAATCATAAATAGGTCTGATTCTACATTACAGTCAGCACTCCAAGCCATGAGCTCTGACATCTTTATTTGTAGCAGATCAAACTGTTACTGCTCCCAGCTGTCTACACTGCTTCTCTGCCAGAAGATGCTACTCCCATGGTGGAGTGAGAGAAGCACATGTGCCTACACTACAACCCAGTGTATTCCTCAGAGTTTTAACCAGGGGGGTGGAAGGCAGAGCATGTTTGCTCCTTGACCTACAGCAGATGAAACCACCAGAGCTTATGATTCAAAGTCCACATATCCCAGCTGCACCTCACAGGTAGTGTGAAATAGCCTTCAAGGCTTCATACAATTACAGGAGCAGTGGTATTGTGCCTCAGTGCAAAGGAGATTCCTGGTTCATTTAGAAATAATCTCAGCTTTACAGATTCAGAAGAAACCCAGCTATGCAGTGACTGAAATCACTCCAGTTGTGTAGAAAATTCATACCCATCTTGCATGAGGTGGTTGGAAGTATCTGACACAATGAAAGATAAAGACACAATGAAATTGGATATATTTTCTTTAAAAGTTATCAAATCTCTAATGCATTTCTTCCCTTCACTTTCAAAACAAAAACTTAAAATCAACTCTCCAGAGATTTGCTGTGCTTTCAAGGTGCATTAAAAAAGGTTGCATGTTTTTCCTCAGAGTTTCTTGAAGCTTTTGTAACTATCTACCAGCTTTATGTCAAAAGAAATTGCATGTGTTCCTCTTTCTACAAAAGTGATTGATTACTTCAAGTGGATAATCGATTGGACAGATGACTTAGCAGTCAATTGTCCAGTTCAGTATCCAGTCTGATTGATGATTTTCCCTTTCTTTCCTGGTGAAATGAAGCAGACAAGTGTCTCTTTTGTTGCTGTGGGAGCTCCAGGGTCTAATGTAGCCTTTTAGTTAGGTAATTTCACCTTTGAGGCAGGAAAAATGGGTCTTTGCAGTCAATGTGTGCAGGTGCAAATGAAAGACAAAGTTCATAACGTGGGAAGCTGAATAAAGGCTGGAGGATAGATGTAGTAGTTGAGACAGCCACATTTCACAGAATACCACTGTACAACTTCAGAAGGCTTTAAGTGTCTGCCTCTGGGTCAATGACTACTTTCATAGGTTCTACAGCGGCTGCAGGGCCACTGGCTTCTTCTATAATCTCTGGAGCTGCTGTGGGACCAGCTGCCCTTTTCTGCAGGGCTGGCAGCTCCTTCCAGGTCTTCCATTGCTCCTGCAAGCTCTGGCTAGACCCTCCACCCTTCTGAAAGCCTCTGGAGCACCTGCTGCTTCTCCTTCTCTAGCAGAACCTTTTATACCCTTGATCTCACATCCCCTACACCTGTGTGCCCTGCTGTGATTGGTCACTACTCCATGTCTCATTGCCTTCTGATATTGTTCACCTGGCTCACCCAGCTGTAGCTCATTAGGGATGAGGCTCAGCCGCAGCCCCACTCCCAGCTACTTCAGACTGTGTCCCCACAGATAGATGACTTGAATCAAATCGAGCTCTCGTTTTGGCAGACAGGCAGAGCACCCACACGCCTTTCTGTTCCTGCAGCTCAGAATCATAGAATCAACAGAATCATCAAAGTCAGAAGAGATCTTTGAGATCATCAAATCTAACTGTCCACCCACCACTACCACTGTAACCCCTAAACCACATCACCCAACACCAGATTTGAACACCTCCAGCGATGCTGACTCCACAACCTTTCTGTGCACTTAGCATTGCAAAGGACAGCACCATCACCTGTCTTTGGGACACTTGGGAAATCAGTTACCATCTTTGCTAGGAAGGGGAAAAGTCTAGAAACATCATATTCATACTCACAGTTTCCTGCATACATTTGAGATTGTTTTTGGGGATGCTGATCTCAAGCCTAATTGTCCATAGAGACATCAGTTTGAAAAGTGAGGTGTAAGGGGCAACCAGAGAAGGACCTTCAAAGTTCAGGTGGTCCTCTGTGCCTGAATAAGAGTCAGTGGCTGAGTACAGTGATAGCATTGCACCTGAATTTGGTACCTACAGAAGAACAAGACACACCTATGACAAGCTGCTGAATGGTGGAAAGACACAGTCACCTTTTAAAGACAGTGCAATCATATTCTCCTTTATATCACAGTCACTTTAAAAAAATATGGCCAAAGGCACTGGGTCCCTTGGACAACACTAAAAAGTGTATCCAGAAGCAAACCAGCTTTCTGTGTGGTTAACACTGAGCTGAAGTAGAAGTTTCTAATTAATATTACATTCCCTCAGTATGAAGAACATGAAGGTTCTAATTTCTGTGTGTTCTCTTTGCATTGTTGCAGGAGTGTGAAGAGTTTGTAAATATAATGTGCAACTAATATAAAGCTACAATAGCTGTCAGGGTGATGCAAAAGGGTATCTTAGCAGAATAAATGGTTGCCTTGAGAGTTCATTATTGTACTTACAATAGCAACACAGCCAAAGGATTATAAATCATCCTGATATGCAATTCTTTTTTGGCTGAAGGTGATTTAGCATTCAGAAACAGGCTCGGTGGAAATCCAGGTAGCACAGCCCCAGTCCCACAACAGACCTTATTTCTGTCCTGTGCATTTCCAAGCAGGAAATCCTCACTGAATGGCTCAAACACATTCCTAGTTCCATGGTTTCTTAGTTCAGATTAATACAGCAAGAAGCTTCCTTCCTATTGCAATGGTAAAAGGCAGAAGTCAGGTCTACCCACTGAGGTGTAGCTTTGCTGGGGAGATGAACATGTAAGAGAAATTACTTTTGAATTAAAGGTACCCTTTTGGATGCTGTTTCAAAATTCTGCCTGCTGGCTCTTTACTTTCATTTTGATATGCCCTATGGTGGTATCAGGCCCACAAGACACTGACAGCTCTACATTTAATGTTCAGAGCTCCTAAATTATTTGGCCTATTCAGGAGGCATGCCATTGTGTGGTTTTATCTTTCTCAGAGATACATGGTAAGGACAACCTGTAAAAACCTTTGAGATCCAGAGTAGGAGAAGAAAAACACTGCAAAAACACTTGCAGAGTGTTTTCTTTATAACCACTTGCACATGTTTGGATGTCGGATTGCTCCAGTCTTATTCCCCATTATGACTGATGACAATTCCCCCATTTGGACTGATCAGTCGGGGCTTTGCCTCATATTCCCGGTGGGGCAGGCTCCAGAGGAGAGTTGAGAAAGGGAAACCTTTTGAATCCTTGGGACATCATATCATAAATCTCTTCTGCAGCACACAGTTCTCCCTGCTGGGCAGTAGCCATTTGCCTGCTGATCCCTAGGGAACAAGGACACTGCTTTTATCAAGCAAAACAGTGTCAATTGGAGCCTCTTATGACAGGAAGCAGGATTTCAAATTTCTTTTATATATATATTTTTATGTACTCTTTTCCTCTTCCTGTTTTTAGAGAGTAGGAAGAAGTGATTGAAAGTGAAGCCTGGAAACAGCTGGCTTCTCTTTTGGGTCACAGAATTATCCAAACTGTTTGCAAACTCAGGTCTGTAAAGCTAACAAATGGAGAGTCACTAAGTCCACCGTATACTTTAGGTTTCATTTGACGCCCACATGCTGAAACTACCTCACTTGCATCTGCTGATAAAGAGAGATCCTTGCTGGAGTGAAGTATCACCCTTGCACTGCTTGTCTGAACATGCTGATTTTCACTTCTGGAAGAATTTTCTTCAGCTTTGGGCACAATGACATATATGACCCCCTTTCCCACTTGCATGAGCATGAGTGAAGTCACTTGCAAGTTCCCTTTAAATGTTTCTGTAACAAAGGTGTTATCTTTGTATGAGACAGACTTAGCAGAGCAAGGCACGTAGAAGAGAAAGCAAACACTATGGCTATGTGTTTCCATAACCTCCAGCACTTCAGCTTGCAGTTAACATAATCTTTGCCTTAGGGGAAAATAAATCCAGGAGGAGCAAAAGTATGCTTCACTCTAAAAAAGAATTGGTGGGGGGTGTATGTGACTGTCTCACTCCTTCAGCTGCTCTTTATACCTGTGCATGGTGGAGCACAGTGAATTTAAGAGTTATAATATATGCTGGAGGCTTACACTATAATGGCAGATTGGTTAGGCTGGCTAAATGTTTTCAAAGATCTTAACTTCTCCAATGCAATTTCTTCAACAGGGTTATTTTAGCTGTGTTACTTACCCATCTGCAGTATGACAGTTCTCAAAGCCTATCCAAACCTGTGCTGTTATGATGTAGGATTTACAGTGTGTGCAGGAGCAAAAATGCGTCCCTCAGTGTCACTGACTTTAAGATGTACCAATGATCCTAATGTTGCAGCTTGTGAGGAACAAAACTCTCCAGCAAAAATTTGCAACCTGGAAGACAAGGTATACCAGATGGATTTCAACAGTCACATGATCAGAGAAAAAAGGCAACACAAATAAAGTGAGGTTTAGAATGGCCTGGCTCCTAGGCTGGGAGGCCTATCTGTATTAAATCTTTGTGACAGCTTTGGTAAGAGATTTTGTAAATGGAAGCACCAACATGGAAAAGCTGTCCCTAGTGCAGTTTCAGCAGTTAAGGAGTTTCTCAATCTGTTATTCTTAGGTTTCATTTTTTAAACTAACAGTGTCTATCCATCAACAACTGCCATCGTAAAAGGAAATCCTCATAGGCAGAAGGAAATGTGCCTTTCTGGATTGTGTGGCTGTAACTTGCAACCACAACCAGATCAGCCAGGACATCAGTATTAAAAGGACTCCTCAGCGGTCTCTAAAGCAGTTCTTTCTGGTGGAACTAATGTTGGGGCAGGGTCTCAGAAAAGTTACCAGATGTCTCAAACTAACAAAAAGCTAGATAAATTAAATGGGTACTTGTCCATTTCATGTTTTTTTTTCCAAACTTCACCTCTAAGTCGGAGAAGACTTTTTTTATATACCCACTGCTTGTCATGCACTTGGGAGGATTTTGGGGGTTTTTATGTCTTTTAATAGATCCACTTAGCTCAAATGCATTATTTGTAGTTTTGCTACATCAGAATGATCAAGGCCTAAACACATTAATTTCACTGTGAGACTGCCTTTAGGTAGACACAATCAGGAAGTAACCTAGGTCTTCTGACGTGTAGTTGTAGAAGATGGCCCTACTGAGATCATCCCTTTTCCCTTTCCTTCCTTTAGGGAAGAGGTAGACATACCTGCTTGAGCAGCATATACTACCTGAAAAGTAGTATATTCCTTCTCTTACATGCAAAGACCTGCAGAGACCTGACCTTGCAGGTGGCACTGGAAGCTGAGGAGGGGTGTGAGGGACATGGGACACAGCTCCTTCCCTTCTCCATCTTCACTCCTAGTGAGAGATCTCTGCAGAAAGGAGGACCAGCAGGCTTTGGTTCTACCCTGATCTCCCTCTGCCTCACCCTGCTCCCAGCCTGCTCACACACCAGCAATCCAGGAAGGACCAAGACATCCAGTTGTGAGGAACAGAGAGAAGGTCCTACAAAACTATTCAGTCAGGTAATAAGGTGCATGGTGTTGAGGAGGTAAGAGACAAAGACATGTGGCATTCTAAAGAATTGTCTGGAACCTCTCCAGGCAAAATTAATTTAATACTGAATGAAAAGGAAAGGAAAGGAAAGGAGAGGAGAGGAGAGGAGAGGAGAGGAGAGGAGAGGAGAGGAGAGGAGAGGAGAGGAGAGGAGAGGAGAGGAGAGGAGAGGAGAGGAGAGGAGAGGAGAGGAGAGGAGAGGAGAGGAGAGGAGAGGAGAGGAGAGGAGAGGAGAGGAGAGGAGAGGAGAGGAGAGGAGAGGAGAGGAGAGGAGAGGAGAGGAGAGGAGAGGAGAGGAGAGGAGAGGAGAGGAGAGGAGAGGAGAGGAGAGGAGAGGAGAGGAGAGGAGAGGAGAGGAGAGGAGAGGAGAGGAGAGGAGAGGAGAGGAGAGGAGAGGAGAGGAGAGGAGAGGAGAGGAGAGGAGAGGAGAGGAGAGGAGAGGAGAGGAGAGGAGAGGAGAGGAGAGGAGAGGAGAGGAGAGGAGAGGAGAGGAGAGGAGAGGAGAGGAGAGGAGAGGAGAGGAGAGGAGAGGAGAGGAGAGGAGAGGAGAGGAGAGGAGAGGAGAGGAGAGGAGAGGAAAGGAAAGGAAAGGAAAAAGAAATTTCTAGAATGTTTAACAAAAAAAATTTACAATTTTAACTTCTGTTATTTTTACCTAATATAATTTTCAAAAGCCCAAGCAAAACAGTAGAAAATGAGTTGTTACATGTATATATTGTAATTAAATATTTGGCTTTGTGTTCATTAAATATTTTGACTGCCTACCTATTTTAGATTTTTTGGTGAAAATACTTAGCTGTGCTATCACTGAACACTGATTATGCTTGGAATCTTCTGAATTATTTTTATTCCCAAAATTATTTACAGCAGTTGAATCCAGAAATGGATGTTATTAGACACTGTCAGATTTTCCACCGTATTGAGAGGCGCCATTGCAGACAAGCAGTTCAGTTCATCAGGGGTCTAAGGAAAGACAGGAGTTCACAGGAAAGGTCTATAAGCTGTAGTCATGTACAACAGGCTGAATGATATTTATAAGGTTGGTGTGACTGAAATATGCAGAAAATCCACAGTTTTCTTGGTGAGCACTGACAGAACAGCTGAGTGAACATGCATTTGTTCTTGTTTCACCCAACAGTTTGACCCACTGCAGCTGAGAAGCACCAAATTCACAATTATCAGTATGCAGTCCCCACTGTTGCATTTTTGCTCAGTATCTGGTGGGGACAGGGCAGAGGACATCCCTCTGTCATTGAAAATTCTCTGGACAGATGAAGCTCTGCACATGTTATTACCCAAGTGAGAACCTGACCACAGGAAAGGGGAAGCTTATTTCAATGTCATCATTCAGCTGTGCAGATCCATCACATGCTTGGTATGGGTGTTGCCCACTTAGGGCTTGTTGTGTTGCAAAGGGAAATAAATAAGTGATGCTGCCTCTGAAAAGCCACCAAACAGAGATGTCACTGTGACCGACACGGGCTTCTGATTTCCATGAGTTTTCAATTAATGATAAAGCTGTACTTGTTATTTTAACTCAGTTCTTCAAGTCCTGTCCTGGCCATCTGTTGCATGAACAAATGCAGCAATCATTCAGATCAAGGGAAAATGTGACTGGTAGAGCTGCTTGCTCTTCCAACTTATTCAGATAACAAAACTGGTCTGATTTAAAGGCATCACTGTGACCTTTATGAATGAGTAACTTACGCTTAGGAAGTGCAGTCATTACACAAAGAGCCTAGATACCAGGATAACAGGTCCCATGGTTTAGCAGGGCGATCCAAGGAAAATTTTAAAATCAGTCTAGAATGCAATTCTTTAGTCTATTTAATTGACATATGGTTTGTATGGAGAAGTCAAATCTCCTATCCGAGTAGTTCATATATGAAAAAATACAGTGAACCTTTGCAGACCATTTTCTCTCTAGCTCATCAGTTTTTTTCAACTGTATCAATTGTTTCAATTAAGAGATGGTAACTGCCCCTTCAAGCATTGACCCACTTGTACCCCTAAATGATCACAGTTACAACACAGTCCTACTAATTTGTCCATCTGGTATTTTCTGAAGTATTTCCTGACATGATCTACAGCCTCTTTTTGTAAAATGAAGTAGCATTAATATTGTTATTTTATCAGCTCACATTTAAATGTTGTATTGAAGGAACTGTAAGATTATAAAGTCAAAAACTAGGAAGTATTTCTATGACCATAACCTGTCTGTTCAACTTCCTAGAGAGTGGCCTTTATGGTACAGTCAGAAATCACACCTTTTTCCCTTGTGACTTCTTCATCCACTACAACTCTTGACTTTTAGGCTTCTTAGGTTGGATCCAGTATTCATCTTTAGAGAAATACATCTCAGGAATTTGCTGATGATTTCCTTACAAAGAATACCACAGCTTAATCTTAATGCAAGAGTACTAGGATCTCTTCAGAAATCTGATACTGATTGCTGGTGAGAGCAAATTAAACCTCACTTAAAAGAAACTTTTGAGTATCAAAAATTGGCTTAGCTTGTGGATACTGCTTAAAGCACTAGGCAAGTTTTTCATGCCTTGAAGTAAACGAAATATTGATTCTTCACATAAAGGGTTAAACAGTATTGAGTTGGAGACCATTTAATGGAATGTATGAAACTCTGTGTAAAAGGCAATTGAATGGATTATGTTGTCTACACCGTGCCCAGAAATTTAAAAATTGGATATGGCATGCCCTTGCTTTTAATTCCCATCCTACTTCTTTCTTAAAAACATTAATCTAAGTTTTAGTGGGGATTTTAGTTAGTCACATTTCAAGCAATGTGCTGTTTTCCTCAGGGCTCAAAGGCTTCTGAGGCTATGGAGACAGTGTTTTATCCTATGGCACAGAGGGGGTGATTTCACTTGTTATAAATCCATTAACTTTTAAGATATTAAAAATACTTCTGCCATTGACTACCTGCAAAAGCAAGAATCTAAAATGGCACCTTGAGTACAGTTTTAGGTGCCATCATTCACTCACATCACTGGAATTTCAGCTATGCCTGTCCGTAATCACACAAAATGGGCAGGGGTTGACATGAATTAATATATACAGGTTTGTCAGGTGATTTGGAAGTTATTAGTTTGGTTTAAGCAGAGACTTTTCAAAACAACATCCAATATATGTAAAAAGAGGAAGGGGTTTTTTTCACCTCTAGGGCTGGGGTCTGTGGGCAGGGAGGCTGCACCAGCTGTGCCTTTGATCCACTGCAACTTCCCCTGCCCATGGTAGGGTCTCAGCTAGCATTCAGGGATGGTTCTGCTGGGGCAGGGAATGGGAAGCCTGTCCCTTTTATCTGCTCCCTGGCTGCCAAAACTCATATCCCCCACTATGAGTGGCTGATTCCTACTGGACTTCAAATACAGAGTGAAAGGCACAGGAAAAAAGCCTGATCCCTAGGGCATGCACAGCTAACTAATAGTCTATTCTCTTACTGTGAGTATTTATGTATCTTCAAAGTAAGTCTAAACAGTGATTTTCCACCCTGAACAAGTATCAGCTGGGTGGCACAATAAAGTAAAGGAAAAGAAAGATATCTCTCTGTAAATTAAAAATAAAGGCTTTAAAGTTGTGTCTAACTAGGCAATCATAAAGAGATGTGACCATCGAGTATTTTGTCTTTGGGCTGAAAATTACTATTTGTATGGTTTTCACACCTCTCTTCTGTTTTCCAAGCTCAAAAAACAAAAAACCCACTTTGCCAGGTCTCTGCCTGTTAAATCAAGGTGGATTCTACCATGAAGAGAGCCTGGGCCAGTGCCTGAGAGTTTCAGCACCCTTCGTGAGGCTGTTTCTCGTAAAGATTTCGCTGGGCTTGAGTTTAGCTTTGCTGACTTTTTTTGGCTATGAGAGACAGCCAGGCATACTCTTTTTGCACCATCAGGAAGAAAAAGCAGATATGAAAAGTACAATTAACAGATCTGGAACAGAATCTCAGCAGCAGCATTAGCAGTTTTTTTCAAAGAGTCTGTAGTTTGAAATCGTTGGTTATCCCTCTTATGATTAGAAAAAAAAAAAAAATCAGAAAGGAGGTTTATAAAGAAGGGTGGTAAAGGGGAAGGAAGGTCTGTGACTTATGCTAGACTCAAGCCTGATCAGCTTGGTTTCTGCAAAGAGAGATCAGGGCCCAGACACATGCCACTAGTTGAAGTAATTCTATGCAGGAAGAGTCTGGATCATAGAAAAGTAGACAAAATGTTTATTTTTCTCTTCAAAATACACATCTGTCCAGGAAAAAATATTGTTCTTCCTAGCTATGCATCAGGCAAATGTTTTCCATGATTCACTTAGTCTGACGCTTTCTGTTCAGGTTTCTTCAAGTGGTGTTACTAAGCACTCTAAAGGCTTCCTCAGCAGAGCTGGCAGACAGCAGCAGGATCCTGCTCTGTTGAAAGGACATATTTCAAGGGGAACTGAAAAATTAGTGAGGTGTTTTGTAAATCCCCTCAGCTGGCCCAGGGCCCTGTGTAAAATTCATCCTCCATGATATCAAGGAAAGACTTCAGTTCTAGACTCTAGATTCAGAAGCCTTCCTCACCTGGCACTTGAGACCCAAAATTTTCTTGCCTGGTCTGTGCTTTTCGATTTTGTCATCCAGCTGGTCCAACCAGGAGAATACTTATGGGGTGCACACACACTGCAAATGTTGAACGTGATAGGAAAAGCTGCTCACAATGCACGGGAGATGTTCTTGGCTCTTCAAAACACGGTTTTGAAAACTGTCTGGCTCGGGAGTCTCTTGAAAAGTGGTGTGACCCAGGTAACTCCTGTGCCTGCTGAGACATTGCTGCAAGGCACAAACTGGCCCCAGCACGTGTGCTGCAGTGTGCTGTACAGGAAGGGTGTGAGCTTGTCTGAGGTGAAAGAAGTTCCACAAGGAAATGCCGGCACTTCCAAGAAATCAACATGAGTTGCCTGTGGAGTGAATGCCAGAGTTGGAAGAACAACAAGCCATCTGACCAACCTAAAGTGAAGAGACTTCCTCCTCTTTGGCAGTGGGGGCTAAGTCAACCCTGCTGAAATTGAAATACCCTTGTATGATTTGCATGCATCTATGATGCTTGAACTGTGACCATATACTGCTGTCACTATCCACTAGGAAGATACCTAGCTGAACTGCAAAACAGAAACAATCTGGACATATAATAGACTACAAAGATAAAGACAGTAAAATTGAATACAATATCTTAAAAGTTTCTTCACAAATCTTTTCATAAAAGCTGTAATCCAGATAATTCAAAAGAACAGTATTAGTGACATGCAGCCTGTCTGCGAGCTTTGTTGTTCAGGGAGCAAGGAGCTTAAAACACCTCTTCTCCCTGGTTTCCTGTTCTCTAATAAAATAAAAATAGTGGTACATTTCCCACTCAGTAACTATTCTGCACATCTGGCAGGTGAGGTACACAGGGCAGGTACCTCATGAACATAATTTTCTTTTTGAAGCACTGCATTATATTAAAAAAGTGGAATGTTCTCACTGGTACTAATAGACCAGCTCAAAAACCGCCCAGGTATTGCAATTTTTTTTACTTTCCTGCTTTTTTCTTTTGCTTTTTGTTCTTCTTTGCAATGTTTGTTTGTCTGGCCTATGTTTTTTCCTTGCAACATCAAGTCAGTCCTGCTTTCCTCTAACTTTTCAGGAGCTTGTGGCTGTTATAAGGCATCATATGAAGGTGTTTAAATCATGCCTAAAGCAGACATACACAAATTTAAGCATGATCAGATATTTGTGGCCTGCCTGGAATACCTCTTTTCCTGATGAGTAGTGCTATAGTGCATAGTCCCACTAACATAAATGAGATGACTCAATCAGTCTGTGTTGCAGTTAAGAGGTTGGACACAGGTGGAACATCAAAATGTGTACGGAAATTCTTCTCTGCTGAGTGTGTGCCATAAGCAGCCAGTGCATGCGTCCACAGGTCCCTCTGTGGAAACACATCCTGCCTGGCTTCAGTCTCTGCTGGGAATGAGAAAAAATGTCTCCCACTACCTTGCAGTGTCTACCAGCCAATATCTGCATTTTTAAATGGGATTTTGGAAAGGGAAGCAGGAGAAACAGCAGCATAAAGCTGGACAGAGAAACAAGGTCCCTAAGAAATCATGCTCCAGACACTGATTTGCTGGGTGGCAGTGATGTGTTACAGCTGGGAGCTTCCTTCCGGGAGGAATTTAGCTTGAAGACTCAAAGCCTGTTCATCATTAAAACCATGCTGATAGAGGGCAGGCTCCAGCTCCTCCTCTAAGCACAGCTGTTGCTGCCAGCCAGGACATTTACTCTTTTCTGCTCCAGCTAGAGAACATGGATTAAATGCTCCATCACTGTATTGTCTGTGCCCTCACTTTGTTTTGGGAAAAGAGACAAAGCAAAACAGGTGCCTGGCGATACTTTGTTTTGGATATGGATAGCAAGCAAAGTGACACTGATAAGGTCTAAAGTATGCACAAGCATTTTTTTGGCCCATAGAGGACACCAAAGCTAGTTTAACACCAAGCTTGCTGGTAGGATTTTCTATACAACAGATAAATTTGGCATTATACCTGTGGCAATGGTGACAATAATCTAGCCCATTAGTCTTAGTCATTCCAATACAGACTAGGATGTATGTTTAGAGTTAGGAAATCCCAGGCAAGGGCCATTCCTCTTTAAAGAGCGTGTTTAAAGAAAGTGCCCTAGGAAAAGGAAGCTGTGCAGCCATGCCAGCACCCCACTGTCAGTCTGAAGGCAGCTCTGTAGTGTGCTGTTCAGGATCCCGCAGCACAGCTGCTGACAGAGCCGTGCCTGCACCCCACTGCCCATCCAGCAGCACCCTCCCAAGGAAAAGGGAGCCTTGTCAGGTCAGTAAGAGGAAGAGGCAGCACTAGGCTCCTCTTCCACCGCCTCCTCCCCTGCTGAGTGCCGGTGTGAGATGCCTGGCTAGACTCTCTGCTGGCGTGACTGATTGTGTGAACTCTGCATCTCTTCCTCACGGTGGGAGCTCAAGCACAACCCTGTGCACCAGCAAAGCCACTTCCCCGCCCTGTCTATCTGTCCCTACACCCCGTGGTGTGCTGCACCCGTGTGGCCTCCCTGACCACCCACCCACGCTCAGACAAGCGAGGGGGATGGTGAGGGATGGACATTCAAAGCGTGTTAGGGCAGACTTTGAGATGGTGCAGCTCAGCACAGCCTGTTTGGTTCCAGTGACACTGCACTGACTTACACCAGCTGAAAACCTGCTCTCTGCTTTTGCCAGAGGTAATGTATTTTCTTAGGACAGGGATGGAGTGGTCTAATGGTAATTATGGTTAAGAAGGAAGTTGAAGTTAATATCTGTTTTCGCATGAGTATAATTGCCAAGGCCTGAATACATACATTTTAGAAGCTATGAGAAATTACACACCAAAATGATGGCATTTCATTAGTATTTACATTATCTTTGGGCCCAGAGGGCTCAGTGGAAACAGAGTCTAAGAACTTTATAAAGAACCAGGCTTTATAAGGACTTTTTAAATTGGGTCTTGGAAACCTCCAAGGATTAGAGAAGGCTTAGCCTCCCTGGGAATCCTTTTGCCCTGCCTGGTTATCCATGTGGGAAAGAAGCGTGTCTGTATATCCAGCCTGAGCCTCTTTAGCTTCAGCTTATGCCCATTGTCACTCCCCTTTCCACCAGCCACTGCCAGGACACTGTCATGTGCCCCAAACCCATCGCAGCTCCCAGGAAAACCAGCCCCTCCTCCATTCCCACCCAGCCAGAGGCCTCCTGGACCCCCTCTGTTTTGTCACTGTGTCACCCCTCTGGGGCCCAAACCAGAACTCAATGCTTGGGTGAAGTCTGGGGGGCCCTGAGCTAAGGGGAGCATCCATCTCTCCTATACAATCCATCTGCCCTGTAGGACTTACAAACTGAAAAATAAGAAAAAAAGAGACAAGCTGAATCACAGCCAAAACAATGATATGGAGAACACAGCTTCCCTAAACTTAGCTTACTTAAGTGAGACCAGAAGACCATGTACCTCCCTATCCTGCCCCTCAGACTAGCCAAGAGAAGAGGGTAAGGACATGGGAGGCACACAGAGAGGGATTTTTGGGAATGATTTCCCAGATTCCAAGAACGTGACTCTCATGGATGGTGAGTTTAACAGCTCCTGAATCACTTTTTGTCCTTAAGTTTATCAGATTGGTTTTCAACTCCATACAAAGCGTTACCATTTACAGTGTGCTGTGATTAGGAGTACCACAATGTATTTAACTAAATGATGTATGAAAAAGTACTCCTTTTCATATTTCAAACAGGGTTTGTGTTTGAAACTGCCACTTTCTGTTTTATTGATGTTCCTTACTTCAATAATTCCCTAATAATTGTCTCTCTATTCCAATTATATGGCGTGCAGGGGACTCCACCGCATCCACCAGACTGCATGCCTTCAGCCATCTGTCTTGTTCTCTCTACTTTACCCAGAGCAAATGCAGGAACAAGAACTGCACCATGGTTTGGTGACATGACTAGGTGGGGTTGACAGGCAAAGTGGGAGGGGTACATCCTGGGGAACAAACCAACTTGTTATAACACCACTGGGGGGGTGGGAACATACTAACATCTACTTAACAATTTGAACTTCAAAAGGGAATGAAAAAGAATGTAATACAACAGTTTGGGGTTTTTAAATGTAGCTGTAAACCATGTTTGGCAGAAAGATGTTTTCTGTTTTCTTCTCGTTTCCTTACCAAAAGTTATTATCATAGAGTTTGCTGTTTAGGTGGAGCACCAGCCGTGCTGTATATAGAGCTATCCATTTAAAACTCCAGTGCATTGAAACCCATGTACCAGTAAAAACCATGAAATCCATGTACCAGTAAAGGTCAGGAAGAGTTTTTCATCTGTAATCTTCCAATCCCTTTAACTCCACTCCAGTGTCCTGCCTTCTAAGCTTATCTAACCTGGCTTCCAGGAACACTCCTTTAGGGTATTTCAGTTCTGCTCTCATGTCCTTTTAATTGTGCCTAACACACTCCAAATTTTCCTCCTCTTTATCAACAACACAGTGATAGGTCAACGAGGACCTATGCCCCATTTTTTTTCTATTGAATGGAGAGTTTCAGGGTATCTTTGTATTCCTTTCTTTCTGCAACTCTACTGATTGCTTTAGGCTTCACATTTACCCCAAGCACCCAAACTTCAGCTTTTGGTGTAACTTACCCCAGTATGTCCATTCCAAAGAAAGCTGAGAGGCACTGAAGAACAGTGGAGAGAGAGACCACATGAGGAACAGAAAGATGGAGTGATGTATCCCCTCTGTGCAGACAGTCATCTATAACCTTCATTATGGTGGTGACCAACCTCCATGGACAGTTTCACAGACAGTAAAATGGCTCCAGCATGAGCTGTGAGTCCACACACTGGCATTACTGTTATGCTGGGAATCACCTGCTGCTGCCCAGGGCAGAATCTGTCCCTCTGGGTGCTACGGGGAGTTTAGTACTGGCGGGGTCAAGTCAGAGCTGTCTTGAATCATTGTTCATGAAAAGGGAACAAAACCAGTTTTCACTGTTTCACCTGTCCCAGAGAGCAGCAACATTTCTGAAAGTTGACATATAGTTAGTCCAGCAAAGTATAAAGGCCCCACTCTAGTTATATTTTTCTTCTTATCAATGACTTTTTCTGTAGCTGATGCAATGCTGTAATAATAGTCTGTCACCGTTCTCTCTGTGAACAACAGATATGACCTATTACCATTAAACTGATGTTGCCAGCCTTCCTCAAAAAGGTTCTTGCCTGTGGTGTGTTGTGGGTGAGGCCACTCGCTGGCGTAGCCTGTCTGCAGAGGCTGGCAAAAAGGCCAGAGCAAGCCTCTTGTGTCCTGCACTCTATCTCAGAGTGGGACCACCTGATTTTACTAGCAACACAGACTGAAAGAAAAAAAAAAAAAAGACAGCATCTTTCATCCTGAGTAAAGACATCAGATAAAACAGCTCTGTAGATCGGTGAAACAACATTTTGAAGATCTGGCATATTTATGGTTCTGCCATAGCTTTCATGTGCTTTCCTGAAAAAATTGACCCATTGTATCATGTTTGAGTTTCCACATCTGTTTCACAGGGAGTCATTATAAGGACTCCCCAATCACAAAAAATTATTTCAGTTAAATCAAGGTAATGGTGCTGCTAACAATCTTCAAGAACAGGTAATATTTCCCAGAATCATAGAATGTTAAGGGGTTGGAATGGACCTTAAAGATCATCTAGTCCCAACCCTTGCTGCCATGGGCAGAGGCACCTCTCACTAGACCAGGTTGCTCAAGGCCTTATCCAACTTTGCTTTATCCAACTTGGCCTTCGCCAACTTGAACAGTGCCAGGGTTGGGGCATCCATAGCCTCCCTGGACAACCTGTTCCAGTGTCTCACTACCCTCACAGGAAATAATTTCTTCCTAGTATCTAACGTACATTACACCTTGTATCTAACTCATTACACCTTGTCCTATCACTACAGTTGCTGATGAAGAGTCCCTCTCCAGCTTCCCTGTAGAGCCCTTCAGATACTGGAAGGCTGCTCTGAGGTCTCCACACAGCCTTCTCTTCTCCAAGATGAACAGACCCAACTTTCTCAGTATGTCTTTGTAGGGAAGGGGCTATAGTCCTCTGTCAGTGTACTCTCTCCAACAGTTCCATGTCCTTATGCAGGGGTCCCAGAGCTGGATGCAGGGTCCCAGAGCTGGATGCAGGGTTCCAGGTGGGGTCTCACCAGAGCAGAGCAGGGCAGAGGGGCAGAATCCCCTCCCTCACCTTGCTGCCCAAGTTGCTTTGGTTACAGCCCAGCATCCCACTGGCTTTCTGGGCTGTTTTCATGGTTTGGCGCTGGCCCAATGCCAGTGCCCCCATGAAAATGTATTTTCTTTAACTAACTGCTGTGAGATGCAACCAGGAACATAGCAGAGCAAGCTCAAACTTAGGGAAAAAAAAAAAAAAAAAAAAAAAAA
>VZSE01008173.1:174043-186287 GCA_013398275.1 Promerops cafer | reverse complement strand
GGCGGGGCAGAGACGGTGCCGCTCCCTGGGCTACCACGGGCGAAAGAGAGCGAACTCTGGGAAATCTCTGCTTTTAACCCCGTGTGTCTTCAGAGGTGACTCACGGCTTCAGTGGTCACACCAGGTGTCAATATTCGAATCTGACCACTGATTGGTTTAACTAAAACTTCCCAAAAAACTCACTTCCTCTCAAACCGATACAGCTGTGAGTATACATGGCTGGGTCATGTTGAATTTTCATCCACCATCACCCCCAAGTCCATCTCCTCAGGGCTGCTCTCAGTCACTTCTCCACCCAGCCTGTAGGTTTCTCTGGGATTGTCCTGGCCCAGGTGCAGGGCCTTGCACATCACTTTCACAGAACCACAGAATCACAGAATGGGCCAGGTTGGAAAGGACTACAGTCTCTTGGTCCAACCTGCCTTCTAAAGCAGAGTCTCCATGGACCACATGGTACAGGATCGCACCCAGATAGCTCTTAAATAAGTTAAGGCGATTTCACAACCTCTATGGTCAGTCTGTTCCAATTCATGTTCACCCACACAGTAAAGAAGTTCTTCCTCATGTCCAGGTGGAATTTCCTGTGCATCAGTTTATGCCTTTTCCCCCATGTCCTCTTGCTGGGCACCATTGAGAAAAGCCTGGCTCCATACTCTGACACCTTTCCTTCAGACACTGACAGACATTGCTGAGGTCCCCTCTCAGCCATCTCTTCTCAAGGCTGAACAGGCCCAGCTCCCTCAGCCTTTCCTCACAAGTGAGGAAAGCCTTTCCTCTCACCCCATCATCTTCATTGCTTCCCCTGGACCTGCTCCAGGAACCTCCATGTCTTTCTTGTCCTGAGGAGCCCAGAACTGGACACAGCACTCCAGATGTGCCTCACCAGGGCTGAGCAGAGGATCAGGATCACCTCCCTCGACCTGCAGGCAATGCTCTTCCTAATGCACCCCAGGATCCCATTGGCCTTCTTGGCCCCCAGGACACACTGCTGGCTCATGGACAGCTTGTTGGCCATCAGGACCCCCAGGTGCTTCTCTGCAGAGCTGCTATTTCTTGGAGGTGAACATCGTCATTTCCTTACTGATTACCAGAAGGCATCTATGGATGTTAAAGTAAATAGTAACTAATTGACCATGTAAAACCACAGATGACTGAAGAAGCTGACTCATATCCCACCTTTTTGTTTAAACTTGCTGTAAATTCTTCACATTTTTGATTGGTAAGAACAAAGATAAACTGCTTTAAATGTAACCATAACCTGTAAACATTACATGCAATGTCTGAAGCATAGGTTGGATTTTCTTTTGGGTGAATGGGTGCAGCTTTGACTAAGGTTGAGAGGTTGGATCAGCAGTTGAGCATTGGATCAGCCATGAGGATTTCCAGCCTGAAAAACAAAAAAACTCGAGGGTTTCTGCAGAATGAAGAAGAGCAAAACAGCTGTCTTAAGGCCAAAGGTGTGTACTGACGAACTGGAAGAAATGGACATGCAAGGGGGAATTTTGCTGGAAGAATGTTTAGGTTCTTAAAAAACACAGGAGAAGTGAGGCAATGGAGGCTTTTTATTGTGGTCTCCAGTCCAAAATGCAGATAATTAAAGGTTTTGAAAATATCCTCCTAAACACATGAATGAAAGATAATAAACACATGGGAGTGAGAAAGCTCCTCCCCTCTTGAGCAAATTTTGCACTTGTACAGAGCTACACCAGACCCACAGGAGATTAAATACTACTCCCCAAACATTTCAGACACCAAAAGCTGCTGAATGTTGATACTTCTATCTTTTTTCAGCCTGCTCACTGCATCCACTCCATCCAGATCCTCAGGCAACTTGGGCTGCAGAGTGTGGGGTCAGCCTGGATGCTAGGGCACTCTTCTGCTCCAAGGGAAGTCACAGCAGTTTCTTTCTCTTCATCACATTACAGCCTGCCAAAGCCATTAGCTTACCTGAGAAACTACAGTAAGTTCAGAAAAGTGACTTTTCAAAACTAGGCCTGCCTTCTCCAGCATTTGATACAGCATTTGCATTTGATTGCTTTGCTGATCCTTAACTATTTTGATTTTATTACAGCAACTCTTGCTAGTTAATTATTCCCTCCAAACTAGTGCAGCTTATCCTTTCTCTCTCTCAGCACTTTACTCAGGATAGTTCTCTCATTACTTACTCATTTTTGCCAGAACACTGGGATCTGTATCAATGTGACTTATTTTCTTGAGGTGTCCCTGACCATCAGACACTTCATCAGATTCTTTAATATCTTTTGCATCCTGTTGCTGTAGACAAGTCATGCACCTGCTGGACCATCTGCCGTTGCAGACTGCAATTCAACCCACGCACACAAGAGATTTCTTTATCCATTACTTTGCAATTTGTTAAATGGTAACTGTCTGTACAGTGAGGCTCTAGTAAGGTTTTTCAGAAGGTGTTTGAAAAACACAGGCTAAACCTGATTTTTTCCTGCCATTAACTTTAGAGGACTCCAGTTCTGCCTCCAGAAGCTGAAAGGAGCACATGGGGAAGCCTGCGAGACAGTGTGGCACGCTGACTGCTGCTCATCCTGCAGCCAGGGAAAGGGAGCGCAGTGGCACTAAACAGCCTAGATTTTCAGGACTCTTGCACAGAGTGCAGAAGTGCTTTTATTCCTTTCCTGAAAATTTTCTTTTTTGTTCCCTGCCTTTGTCTCAACTTCTGGGTTTTGTTCATATTTCTGGAATGGCATGAAAAAGCCATGCTGTAATCACCTGATATTTGCATGAATTTTTGGGTTGCTGTTTATTTTTTCTCTCCTTCTCTCTTGTCCCTCAAAAGTCAGCTTACTGAGAAGCTGTTTTGGAGGTTTCTTAGGCAATTCAGATAAATACCCAGCTTTCCATCGAGCTCCCAAACCCTTGAATTCACAATATTTTCTTTTCCAATTTCCTTGCAGTACAGGCTGAGAGTAGAATGCTCCCAATTTGTTTTGTTGCTTACCATGATCCTGCAACACTGAGAACTGTACAGCTGAGTTTAGTGCTTGCAAGTCAGTTGTCTTTAATTTCTTTACCCTGCATAAGAAGAGAACTTCTTCCCTCAGAGAAGAAAATTGCAGGTACTGTTTTGGTAATTCTTAACGTACTGTATTGGAAGTATGCATTCCCCAGGGGCAATTTTCTTGGATTACTTACTTGCTTAGTCTCTCAAGGTCCTTTGGAGTTTGTTGTTTTGGTCAGTGTTCTTGGGCAACTGATCCCTTGTGAAGAAACTTGACCAAAATATCTTCTCTTAGTTATCTTTGTTCAATATGTTGCTATCGCTTGTGCTGTCCTACACAGTGGGAACATATTAGTTACTGGAACAACCCAGAATATTTCAGTGAAATAGCTTTCACTGACAGATTCTTGTCAAATCATCAGGATGTGGTCAATTGTATTCTCTTTGCTTTTGCTATAGAGTTTTTTTCCTCTGGAGGTACCACACAATTAAAGTGGCTAACTTAATGAATGCTAATAGGAGGCTGACCACCATTTACCTGCAGAATGAAACTTTACAGAAGACAAAATTTTTAATACCCCTTCAACAAGAATAGAGGTCAGTATGGAGTGGAAACAGTGGCTGTTGTCTGCCCTCTGATTAGGTTCAGACCTTGGTTTTGGTTACAAATGTTACCTTACCATCTCCAGATATAAACTATGAGAATTTGGTTACTACTCCCATAGCTGAGGTAGTGACTCTAGATTACCAAATTCTCTGCAGCAGCTGTAGTGAATAGTTCAGGAGCATAACTACAGGATTAAATGGGTTTGTATAATGAGCCCACATAGAGCTACACATAGCAATCAAATTAACAAATACCACTTTCATATGCTCCCCTATTACCAACATACTTGCAGTCTTTCTGTGGGTTAATCATGAACAGGCAAAGGTCTGAGCTTGTGGAATAGCACATTCATTGTCAATTGTAACTCATGAGTAAACTTGCAGAGGAATTGCCATTAAAATACTTTCTTTCTCTGCTCAGTGAGGTGCTCCCACAACTTTCAGTGCTTTACTAGCAAGCTGTATAGAACCAGTACATTTAGGGTAATAGGATTCCTGTCTTGGCTCCATTTTGAATGTTTTATGAGTCAATTAAAACCACTTGAAAGAATTTAGTGACAGAGGCACCACACATTTTATTCCCTGACAACTATGTTCTGCATTGTTTTCAGAGGGGTAGGATTAATGAAGGTTTTTAAAAAACTTTGCTCCAAAAGGAAGTACCCAGATTCCAGTTATTTGTGTTTTTAAGCACTAAAACTTGGCAGTACAGCATGTAGGAATTTTTCAGTGATCCAAAAGAACCCTAAATATACATGTATTTAAGTCTTCAAGCACACTGAAGTATTGCGTTTACTGGGATCTGTGTGGCTCCATAGCACCTTCTGAGTTGTATTTTGTTTGTGTGGGTTTTTTGTGTGTGTGTGTGTGTGTGTGACCTGAGAATCTGGAAAGAGCTCTGTCTAAAGAATATTTCACTAAAGTTTTATCCGCAGAGGAAATCATACCAGTCTGATTACATCAAACACACTACTGAGGCTCTCCCACCTGACTCCATATTCAGACTTCCTTTAGAAAGGGAAGAATTAGTCAGCAAACAGAAAACTATTTGTTATCTTCATATTTTAAACTAGGGATCAACTGGACGTAGCCATGATGTGTTAGGGACAAAATTTCAGGCATGAAAATCACTATTTTCATGGACTTAAAAGGAGTCATACTAATTTTCAATCCCTAGGGGGATTGATATTCACCACCTTCTTTACCACATCTTTTGCCAAACAAAGTTATATTTAGTCTTTTGTCTGATATTTTATGCTGAATTCAATTTTCCCACCACCACTATTCAACTTGTGTGTGATTTTGCAAAGCCATTAAAAAAAACAAACAAAAAAACCCAAACAAAACAAACAACAACAACAAAAAACAAACAAAAACCAAACAACCAACAGCAAAACCAAATAAAAAACAACTAGAAAAGACCCAAACCACCAACTTTTTAAAATGTAGCTTTAACTCTGCCTTGGCAAACTTTTATTAGGTGTACAGCTTTGTAATTGCTGATGCTGCAAAATTAGGAACTATGAGACAGTGACAGTGAGGGTCCAGTCACCATAACTGTGACAGAAGGCTAAGGCAACAGGACTTAACATCATGTCTCTGCATTTGTGGAAGAACTGGAAAGTAATTAATCTGGGAAGAAGTAACAAGCCCCTATGAGCTCTAAACCAGCACTCACAGATCACTAAAGTCACCATTTGCTTTTAAAAATATAATCAAGGCTTGTAGTGACCTGAAACCTTAGACAATTGTTTAATTCAATGCAAAGTTAAAGAATACTGAACTGGTCATATCAGGTCAAACTAAAGTCTCATCCAGCTTAATATCCATTTTCCAATACTGGCCAGGAGAGCAGGGTCCTAAAGGAGATTACAAGAGCTAGGCATGTAGAGAGCAGTTTTCTGGATTTGTGCCCCCAGCTCCTGTTTTTCAGCCAGGTACTATGTTCTTAGGATAACTACTGAGTACCTAAATGTATTTGGGGTACATTCCTTCCTCCGTCCACTCCTCTTCCCCTCATCTTCCCTGCCTGCTATGGTTGGCAGGGTTCAAAACAGACAAATACACAGTTCTGCACTGGCCTGTCTGCAGGTAAACCCCACCTCCACCCTACCCACCAGTGCACTGTGTTAAACACAATTTCAAAACATTATTTTTTGAGGCTTGAAATAACTGGATTTCCCTGGGCTTTAATTTACCACTTGACTAGTTTCCCATTTAACCTTTCACTTCAATCCTTATTTCACAGCATGAAATGATACCCCTGCACACCATATTTCTCTTTTTGAGGCAAGCCTACCAAAATTATCTTTTGCTTGGATGTGATGGGAAATGAATGCAACTTTCTGAAACAACTCAGTGAAAACAACATATTGCTCATAGAAAATTCTCAGTAAAGGTTGCAGCTGAGAAACTTTGATAGAAGGAATGGCATATCAGACACACTTTACCCAAAGTTCTACTTATTTAGAAAGGAAAAGGCATGAAAACTTTCTGAAAGAACAATTTTTCCCAAACCCCATTTATGAAAGGTACCTAAGTATGTGTGTGGCTTTAAGCAAAGGAGTTGTTATAGAAATACTCTTGTGCCTGATATAAAGCCTGCCAAACCATGGATTTTACCAGGGACGCTGCAATTAATCACACAAATTTTTGAAGCCTGAGCTAAAGAGTCAAGATTTGCTAGCTATAAAATAAATAAATAAATTTCTAACATAGATAAGGCACAGCAGGGAATCTTAGCACTGTTTCAGGCTTTGATTAGACACATCTTCATTTTCTTGCTGGATGAAAAACCTTAAAACAAAACTGCAGTGACTGTACATCCTCCCTAACACTCTACTTATTCATTTTTGCTTGGGTTTTAAGTAAGAAGAGTTATGGGGAAAACAAAGCCCACACAGAGAGCCCTCTCCCCACAAGCAATATATTTTTGTTTACAGCTGGTCATCTAACTGATTTTCATGAGGAAACATGTTGAAACTCCAGTTGAATCAGGGCAGTTCTGGAGTAGCTATGAACACGTGTGTGTGAGTAGGTATGTACATAGGGGAAGTCTCATCCTTCATTTTGTATATTAATGACAAAATGGATCCAAACAATTTCTGCATTTAACTGCAGGACTTTTAGCTGAGCTCTCTGTGAAATCTACACAAAAAAAATGTATATCTGCATGTGTGGTCTGTGGTGCTAGACTTGTTGGTATGTTTAAACAAGACAATATCCTTAGTCAGTCTAGTCTGAGTTGTCCCACCATGTACTGGGACAGAGACAAAGAAAGAAAGCATGGTACTGGTCTGAGAGCTTATGTGAAAGAAAGGGTAGTTTCAATTCCAGTTACTACTCTCCAAAGTATTTCATCAGTCCAAAATTTCTGGCAAAGCTGCCTAAGAGCGTGACTGTCTCCTGAGAGATGAGAGATGTGCACTTGCATCTCTTCAGGCACATGAAGAAATTGAGCTCAGGTTTCTCCTTCTTGGGGAGAGGACATTTGCCACCACTGAACTGTAAGCACATGCAGGAGGGAGCCAGTCCTTTTCAAATAGTATCTTTTCTTTCTCTGGTGTTTTTGATTCATTTTGGGACTCTGAAGGCACCTCCTTGCAACATGGAGTTGAAAGCCTCCAAAGCTTCAGTGAGAAATCCTGGTTTATTGTTAAAACTTTGTTAGTTTCTTGCTTAGCAGACATGGCAGTTGTGATTCCCACCATCAGACACTGAACACTCCTCAGGTGATGAATGTGAAGCCTGTGTGCCTGACTCAAAATACCGTGTTGATGACCAGATTACGATGAGTTTTGAGCTCCAAAGTGGAGATTTTTGCTTGGTCTAAATACCCTCTAAGTCCTGTTCCCCGTTTGTAGGGAAAAAAGCTAGCAGCTTTGCCACGCTCCCACAGGGGTGTTTTGAAGATGATATACCTTGGAGATTGCATACCATTGAGACAATCTCATAGAGAAGGCTGTAAACACCTTAGATGGCAGTGAGGGCAGATCATGCTCCAGAGTGCTTGTGTTGCACTGATTGATTCCAAAAGGAAGTTGTTTTCTTCACAAAGCCTGTGGAGGAAAGGCAGCACAAAGTGGAGCCTTACAGACCGCTCAGCCTGCTGATTTCATCAGGGACCCTGGGATAGTAACACACCTCGGTAAAGTGCAGCCTGCCAGGAGCATAAATTTTGCTCCTGCAATACGGCAGGGATGCATGCTGGTGCCAGTGCTCTCTCAGTCAGCTTACTGCAGGACAGGCCAGCTTGTGGCTGCAGCAGAGGGGGCTTGCAGGGAATCAGAGAAGCCACAACTCTACTGTCCCCATGGTGTTAAGACCACACGAGGCATACCTGTGTGACATGATGGCCCAGAGACAGAAACAGCATTACCAAACCCACTGGGCAGAGCACACTGAGATTGCTAAGCATGAGAGTGCAGGCTTGGAAGAGGCTGGGACCAACATTTATTCTGAGATGTGTCACCACAGAGATAAGGGTGCTGATTGTGATGGGGTACAAGTTAACCACAGATTTATGCACAGAGTGTGCCCATCTAATTTGGAAGACCTTTTGGTCCCTCATGAGTACACCAGGACAATGGGGATTATCATGCTTGGCCACTAAACTCTTGCCCAAAGAGATAAAAATCAGTCTGGGTCCAAAACAGCTATGCATTTAATGTGAATTTGTTAAACCACATTAAAGTTCTGTTTCAGCATTTTTAATCAGAGGTGCTTTTAATATGATTAGACTTCTTTACCTTACTGAGTGAATTGATCTGAACCTAATTTCATATTTTTTTAGTCTTGAATTAGAATATCCACACACAAATTGAATGAAGTTTTAATATACATTCAAAAAATTAATTTGGATTTACTTCTATGAGAGCAAAATGTCTGGACTGAACATGAGTCAGTGGAGTCACATCAATGAAGTGAAAGAGCTGTCAATCTTCAGAGCAGTCCTCACTGCCAGTGCTGGAATAGTTTGGATTCAAACAGGGAAAGCCAAATTATTCCCATTAATAGATTTTCACCATCCATGCCTTTTGCTTAGTTATTTTCAGAGGCCATATCCTGGGTTATAACTAATGATGTATTTCAGGAGTGTAGTAGTCTGCAGAGACATCCAGCCCACTCCAATCAGCATCAATGTCTGGCACATTAATGGGGCTAGCACTGTGTGTGTGTGTGTGTGTGTGTGTGTGTATGTATATGTTTATAGTTGGGACTGAATGACATAAAAAGTTCTGAAACATTAGATGTTAAAGTACCCATTTATCTTGCTGTGAAAGGTTCCTGAAGTTTCACAAATTGAGTTTGTAAAAATTGTTGGCAAATTGGAGGATATCAGGTCTTGTTTTATAGCAACATATATACAGATACATGTACAAACAACTCCAAAATGTGCCATTTCCTGAAAAGAGACGTTAATGAGACGTCATCACCTGTCATGACTGCTGCTGTTGCCAAAGATGTTGCCTTGACCTTTAAACCACTGTTAGGATACTTCTGTGTAATCAAAGTTTGCATCTTCAAAATGTCAGTAGAACAAAAGGTACTGTTGTCCTGACTCAGCTGAGTTGATGTCAAAGACCTGGTGCTTAGCTGCTGACAAAATTTCAAGTAAAACTTAAGATAAGACTGTGTTTCATTCACAGTTATGTTTACAATATATTGTTCCCATTTCATTCTGCTTAGGATGATGGTTCTTACTCCTTTCTTGCTACCAGTGGAGGGCAACAGACAGTTTTGAAGTTCATGCAGATTGTTTTCCACTTGTCTTCCTGGGTTTCAAGGAGCACAAAATGAAGAAAAAGAAAATGGCAGTCCCCAGTTTAGGGAAGAATGAGAACAGGGTTAAACCATGAACTTGACTATCAATTCAGGAACTGATTTTGTTAAATGAGTACATTTTCTGTATAGAAAAAAATAGTCTTAAACCATTTTTTTTCTCTCTTTCTCTCCTGGTAAGGCATTGGATTTTCAAAGTATTTATAATTAGGCCCCTTTTGTATGGTCAGTGTATTTGTAAAAATGAACTTAGAAACTAAAGAATATCAGATTGTTGAAATTATATTCAACTGTTTGTTACTCTGGAGCACGCTTTGTTTATTTTTGTTTACTCATCTGTCTCTTCTGGCTTGCATTACATTTTGCAGAGATCTGTATATATGAGTGAAATATTAGACTTAGCAGCATTCTGCATTCACTTCACTTCACTTCACAAGCAAGTTCATATAGTGCAGAGGTCCAGAAGAGCCAGACTACCAACAATGAGATGAGCCTGGGCATAGGCAGAGCTTACTTTTTGTACTGAAGAAGTTGAAATTGAAATAGCAAAGAGACGTAAAAGCTCAATACACAGTCTCTACCTGTGTATTGGTGACAAGTAGGCAGCACTCCTTTTTACCTGTCCACTTACGAAGGACAGGTAAAAAGGATGTGCATGAACGTTTGACTGCTGTTCTGCAAGTAACTGTGCAATTTTTGTGAGATTGTGCAACATGTCTGAGCTACAGTTCCCATTCCACTGAAGTTATGTAAATGGTCCCATCACTCTAGTTCAAGAAGTGCAAAGTGGCCCTTGGCTGTAGGAACAGATAAACTATTTCAAGATCTGGAAATACTACAGTAGATTGAACTGTGGTGTACTAGCTCAGAAGATTGACTGGGCATTTTCTGACCAACCTCTGACAAGCCAGCTCTTTACCACAGTTCAGCAGCTGAGGGGGTAAAATGGCTGCGTTAACACGGTGTTAAATCAGCTGCTACCCACTCTGCTGAAGTATCTCACAGATGGCAACAGCAGAGAAGGAAAGGCAGACTTACCTGCGTAAGCAATACAACCTTCTTTGGCATTGGTGTATACAGGAGTAAATCACACCCTTCAGCTGTGGATCTATGACACATTGTATAAAATGAATTATAATATTTTTTCTCGGAATAATAGGCTTATTTCTGGAACAGATTTCTGGTATGTTTTTCAGAGAAATTTCCTGCTTCTAAAAGACAAGGTGCAGGAATTCATCTGGAGTTTCATTTTTAGGCTGTCATTTGGAATGCATTCTTGGGCTGTGGGGTCCTTCCATAGCATCTCACCCTCAAAAACAGGGTCTTTGGTGGGGGTGCACCCTGTGTCTTGCTCATGGTGCCTCAGTGCTGATAACTTCCTGGAATGATGGTTTAATACTGATGAGCACAGCCTGAAGACAATGTTTGAGTATTTAGATTTTGCAGTACAGAAAACCAGGTTATATCGAGATTATTTTAATGTACACTTTGTTAGCCAACAGAATCTCTTGTATCTTGCTGTAGGCTCCCTCCTTGCTAAGTAGTGACCCCTTAAGGAAAAACCGAGCTACTGCCGCCAGTGCTATCTCCCCATCTTCAGCTGTTCTCCGTGAGGCTTGCTTTTCCTCCCCGCCCTACCTGGGGCTTATCCCCTCAACTTCATTTCAGCACACGTGAGAAAGGATGTCATTACGCTGTCACCCAAAATGTGACTCAAATATATCTGTAACTTTTTGTGTCAAGAATTGTATACATGTCTTCTCCCCTTACTCCCCGTCCCATCTTGATTTGATTTTTCACTAAAGTTGTATGACCAGGCCACTTAGGAAGTATACATTTTTTGCCTAGATGTTTAGCAGTCCATGTTGTTTGCTGCTCTTCTTTTACCACACAGATAAGGACTTAGACCAACACTGGGGTTTTTTTCTGTTTGTTTTAAAGTCCAAACGCTGAAAAACCAAAATGCTGGTTAGCCACTGCTTCTTCAAAACCTCCTCCCTCCAGGAGAGTATGCTGAAAAAACTGAGTCCAAAAATTTCTGCCAAGATGAGGAACTCAGTACACATTGGGGTTTCACTGTTTTGTCTTTTTTAGGCCTGATTTAGGAAGATTTTTTTAATGTCTTTGGTCCAAGAATACTGAAAAACTATATTAAAGCATAGTAATTGTTTGATGTCTAAGGCACGTGCACAAGTCTCCTCAAGAGGAGAAATAACTAAGAACTGTTAAGTAGCAAACCTAGTTTTAGATTCTGACTCAATCTGCTTTTCCACATTGCATGACTTTTCCAGGAAAGACATTCCATTGTGAGACTTCAAGTAGTTTGTATAGATCTTTTCTATAACTTCTGAGTATTGTGTTTTCCACCCAATAATGTGTAAGTGCAAGTCCTACAGGTAATAGTTATCTCTACCAGCAGGGACTATGGCTCAGGCTAGCCTGAGTGGAGTTAAGTTTGGTGCATTTACACTGCTATCAGTTACTTCACAGCTGTCTTGGGTATGGCTGTATTGGGTGCACTTTCATCAGTGGACTGTAGCAAGGCTTTACCTGACCAACTGCTGGTTGTGGGAACTAGTGGTTCTGGGACCAGCCCCATGAGAAGGTACCAAAGTAGAAACGGACCCACACAGAGTACAGTGAGACCTCCCCGGGACAGGACCTCCTTGGAAATCACCAGGTGCGGGAGCGGAGTCTTCCAGACCCTCCGGCCCCTGAGCATCCCCCGCCGCCGGGGCGGAGGTGGCACTGCCGGTAACCTCGCAGGTTAAGCGGAAGCCTCAGCTTAAGCAGGTGCCTAAGTGGCAGCATGTCAGTCCCCTGATGACTACCGCCCCCGCCTCTCGCTTTCTGCGACCCCGCGCCGGGGCCACCCTGACCGCCGAG
>VZSE01008173.1:97665-173636 GCA_013398275.1 Promerops cafer | reverse complement strand
ACTCCGCCGGAGGAGGGCGAGGCGCCCGGGTCCACCACAGGTAAGCCCGTCGACAGGTGCGGGGGCTGCCCCGCGCGGACTTTCCGCGCCCTTTCCGCGGCCGCGGGTCCGCACGCAGCGGGCACATCCCCGGCGCCCGCCGCCGCCTGCCCGGCTCGGCGGAACCTCCGCGCCCCGCAGCGGCTGGTCGCAGAGCACCCGGAGCGGTAGAGGCGGCGGCGTTGCCCGGAGCCCCTCGGCTGTCCGACCACCGTTCGGTCTGCTGCCCTACTTCCCTCCCGCTGGCCCCGAAATCCTGAGAGGCTCTTGGTCAGCTGTTGCTTTCTTCATATTTTTCCCCCCCCCCTCCATTTTTTGGAGGGCGTGAGGCTATCTCTCCTATTACAAAACACATTTTCTGTCCCTTCCTTTCCCCAGAAATCACTTGGCATAGTTGAACAGATGGCCAACTTTCATATGGGGTATTTTGTCTAAACTTGCAGCTATTTACTCAGGGATGATCAGAGAGGACATTTCGCTCACTTAGCAGCACGTGTTGTTGCTCTCATGCCTTCTCAGTATTAAGCACAAGAATTCATGCCGGTGATCCCCTTGTCCTCCGTAGGTGTCCAAAAGCAGGACCCAAAAGAAGGGTCACACCTGAGTGTGCTGCCCCACTTGCCATAGTAACTTACTTCTGTCAACCAAAGCCCCAGTCAGGATCAAGACTCTTAGTGCAGTACAAACACATATGAGTACATGATGCTTTTCCTAGAGACTTTGTGTTATACCACCTAGTTTATCAGAAAGCCTAGCAGTATCTATGGATACCTTTAGCTTTATGCAACAGCAATATATAGCTACATTCGAATTCTTTGGGGTTTTGTGAGAAATTGTTTTGAAAGAAGCATGGGAAAAGCAGTCAGTTGCCTGTGGTTTGGTTTTGGGTTTTTTGTTTGGTTGCGTATTTTCCCCTCTTTGTGTTGTTTTCTTGTCCAAACAGCCAAATTGACGTAAAGCCTAGTAGGGTAAAACTTTCTAAATATACCTGCATGAATTTTGCTCAGTGCATCATGGCCAACATAGTGCTGATCTTGACTTCAATCATCAGCCCTCAGGGAGGATGTGTGTGATTCAACAGCAGCAGATATCCCTTTGGGCTACTAACTTCTACAAACTAGCACTGCCCTCTCATCCTCTTCTCTAGGTTGTTTGCTCACCCAGCTCACCCAGCTTCTGCTGTAAACACATTTCAGGTACAGCAGAGGAGGTTTCCCTTGTTATGCCAATCTTTTTCACCAGATTTTTATAATGCCGTTACACTATGCAAGCATTGTAATCATCTCCTGCTAAAAGTAACCACCTCTGGCATTAAAACCTCTGGCAAACTTATCTGTGACAGCTGCCTGTTTGAAGTGTTTGTGGGGCTTTTTGTTTGTTTTTGCGGTTGATGGAAAACAGGAGGACAGTGAAAAGTTGGACAATTTGTGATAGGAATGATCTGTCAAGGAGACACACATATTCTCACTGTGCACCTCAGTTTTTTAGCATCCCATCCCATTCGTGTAGGAGAGATTTCTTTGTCCTGTTGTGCAGTTTTCCTTTTGCAGTGGAGTGGGATGCTGAGGGAGTAGTGAAAGGAGCTGTGAACCAGAGGGCATATTTTTTGAGTAATCCAACCAAGTCAGCTTCTGAACTAGGCAGAGATTTTTGGGAAAATGGTCTTCTTTCTCTGTAGAGGGGAGCTAGAATAGCAGAAAAATCCATGCAGGTAAATAGCACCTTAAGTTTAGGTATCTAAATGTGGTTAATTCTCACTTCTGGTGGTCTGATTATGTCTGCCATGGTGATTGTTTTACCTGAAAATTTGAAGGGTAGCAAATGTAGATTGAGGTTCATCAGGGCAGGATTCAGATCATGCCAGCTCCTAAGGCTTTGCTAAAACTCCAGAAGGCTAAGTCTCTACTAAGCCAAAATATGTCAGTGTTTGAACCAGAAATAATCCACTTTTCTGGCAAGTGCTTACCTCAGGTCTCCACAGCACCAGTATGTTTTTATAGGTATGAAAGAGTACCGCCTTCATCCATACCTGACATTACTAGTCAAAAGTTTCCTGTGTGGGCAAGAACTGAACATTCTTCTATCTTATGTAATAAAAATCCCATTCCTTCCTAGATGAGTGTATGTGGCAGGATAGTTCACATGTGTAGCTAATCCATGTAGTCTGTCTAATGGGAAAATGAAATACAGCATAACGCATGACTGTAAATTTGACTCAGAATCAGATAATGCCACACTGTCAACATAACACAGATTTTGTCAAATCTGTTACTTAAGAGTGTTATCTGGTTTGAGGGGCATTTAGAACTAGAACTGATACTTAGAAGAGAAAGAGCAGAGAGAGTGGTTAATGTAAAATGTAACAAGAAAACAATTTTTCATTTCAAGCCGTGGGCTTTTATTCTCTCTCTTCAGGCATATTAGAGCTTGAATTAATTACTAGTCTACTCATATTGATTAACAGCACTGACTGGGGACACTATGAAGGCCTTCTGACTTTGACAGGACCACAGTTTCCTTTTAGCTAATACAGGTTTGCAGCCATACCTGTTGTCATTTGGTGTGTTTAGGATGTGCAGTCTGCGAGGTTATGAAACAGCTTTACTTTCAGTTACCTGCTTTCTTTAGTTGAATCATGTCAGGAATTATCATCTTCTCTGTTGCATGCTTGTCTACAAGGAGTTTTCATCCACTTACAGTCTTCCTTACGAAGAACAGTGGCTTGCAGATAGTCCTCAGTTTTAAGATCTGGCACTGGCACAGAAGTCCTTAGGAGGTGTTCAGCTTTTTACCTAGTGCAGTTTTTTCTGACCATAGCTTCTTGCAACTTAGTTCACTTTTGGCTGTCAAAGTGCATCATATGCACTTCAATCCTGGGTCTGGAAGCATTGGTAACTTCTCAGCGGGTTGAGAATCAGCTTTGTTAATTAGGAAGAAAGGGTATGAGAAAATCTTTCATATTCTGTCATAACTTATCCAGAAACTTCAGAACTGCTATTGGACAAGAAAGTTAGTTATTGGGAAAAAAAAAGATGAAGGAGGTTTTGCCTTCTCTGCTCACCTGCACAATAGTAACAGAAAAAAAAAACTTCATGTTTTCCATTGCCGAGGTGAAGTCTGAGCTCTGTTACAAAGTTCGGGGAGGTCCATGTTGCTATGATTTCTTTGTCAATAAAATTATTTAGAACATTTACTCCCCCTTGCTACAAGTGCTCTTGAATAAACTGATACTGTCTGCCTTGTGTCAAGACTGGAGTGGCTATATCTTCCTTTAGTAGGGCACTCTGGACCATGATAAATACAAGGCGTGGTGGACTGGAGAGTATTGTAAATGGACAGAAGCTTACAGCTTTTCTCCAAGTTATGTCACTGAACTGCCATGCCAACTAAGTGTGCAGACAGGCTCCAGAAATCTGCCAGCAGGGCTTCCTAGAGCATTGCCAGCTGAAAATACATTCTGCCTGGTCAGAGAAAGCTTACACAGGAAAGCTGAGGTTGGACACCAGGGTCTCCAGACTTGCCTCTCACAGAGGCACCGCTCCTGATTTAAGGTGCTGTTAGAGCAGGAGCACAGGGGCTGGGAATGGGCCCTTGACCCTGTGTCAGCCTAACCTTTTGCCTACCCAGCTTCAGTGTTGGACTGTGTAACATGGGGCTAGTGCACTGAGAGAAGGGAGTCAGCCCTGGAAAAATACCTCTGTGGAAGCTCAGTAAGGTGGGGTACCAGCACATCAGCCCAGCCCCTTTGTCATTTCCAGACATCTTGGGGAATGTGAGTTTTCAGGTGGTTCTGCTTAGCAGGGAAGACTAGAGCAAGGTTGCTGGGCTTGAAAGGACAAAGTGTGAGAAGATGTGAAGCCTTTCTGAGGAAAACACCTTGATGTATGTGAAGACTTGATAGTGCTGCAAACTCTGGCCTTGGGTTTTGTCAGCCACTCTCTAGTGGTAGGAAGAGCAAGGCTTCACAAGCATCTGGTACCAAAACACAGATAAGGAAGAGGGAAGAGCATCAAATGGATCTCAATCATCATTTCAGTGAAGTGACCTCAGCACCATTGTTCTGAACACATATGCACTAACAGAGCCCAAAGTAGAGAGGCTGTGGTCATTGGCATAGAAAAATAAGTATCTCCTGGTGGGTTTAATTTAGAATTAGATAAAATGACAGAGCTTGGAGACTGCTTGACAGAATAAACAGCACAAAGTTCAGATGAGATGAGTGTGGCTGAGCAGAACCTTTGACTGTATTGTGGAAGCAGGCTTGGTTGGCAGAGGAAGAAATGGTTTTGATCATATTAAAGACCAAGCTGCAGGTGAGAGCTAGGCTGGGAGGATTAGAGCTCAATCTGAGTGTTCTTAAGTTTAAATTGATATTAAATATTCAAAAGAGATATCAGAACACTGATCACTGTTTCAAAATCAATTGAAAACAAGAGTCTGAGAGATGGAATGAAAGCTGTGATTTCTAACAAAACCAGTCCACTTCTAGAGGTAAACTATTGCTTAGAAGGAGTGTTTTGCTGTTTCCAGTCCAAAATATTTATGTGCTGCTGGCATGCTTGTACATTTTTCTGTGAGGAAAGCCTCTCTACCTGTATGCAATGCCTGCATTCTCCAAACATTCCACACAATTTTCAGAGCAATTTTGAGAGTGAATCCTTTAAAAAGCATGCGAGTGCATTCATGTTTTTTTGAATAAACGAGATTAGTCACCATTCAAACTTTTTTGAATTAACACTACAAGTGCTACTTGACTGCAGCCATGGGAATGCAAACAGAATGGTGAGAACATACCAGTACAGTTGTCCAGTAAATACTGCATGTGTATGGAAAGACATTCCCCTGTGAAATAAATCCAGAAACTGTTCTGAACTTTGTGCAAATATTGATGGCTGGGGAAGGCTGAACAAAATTTTTATCTTTCGTGTAGAAATGCCAAAGCCTGCTAAGCTATGCACAGATTTTAAAACTTTAACCTCTAGCAAGGCTTGTGAGCTAACTCTCAAGTCTGAGTATATCTATTTGTAATTGCGGGCTTCTCAGATTTCTGGAAAGCAGTAACTGAAAAAGGAGGGGGAAAAAGGTTGAATGAGGCAGTTTGAAAGTAGCACTCATAAGTAAAAAAGAAAAAAGATCCTATGTAGCTGATATTTCAGAATACTTCAGCACTCACTATTTGGGGCAGCTCATTTTTCATCTTCTCTGCTGAATCAGAATCACTTAGTTTTCACAAAAGTTTTTTGGGTGCTTGGTTTGTGAATGCCTAGCCACAGAGGATCTTTGACAACACATTCGACTTTAGGCACCTAAGTGGCAATTTGTTATTCTTAAAGTAAGGCGAGTTAAATGCAGAGCTGTGGAAAACTTTCTTCCAAGCATCTCCCTTCCCCTACCTCCCCCCTTTCAATTTATCTACAAACATCTGATAGCACTTTGAGGCAGGTGGTTATAACCAAAAGCAAAACAGTGGAGAACAATTGTGTCTCAGGGTGTCAGGCTCTGGAAATGCTATGAATTCTTACCAAATCAGTGTTTTGCTAACATTCCAAAAGTAACAAGAGTGAATGTGCCTTTAACAGTACTGATAGTTTATCGTGTTCCGTTATGATACAAGAAAACAAACCAAGTGTCAGTATTTTGTATGAGTCATTCTAGTCGTGCAAAGAGCTGCTCGAATGTGCTTGAGGTGGTTGAGTTAACCCTCAGTTGCTACCTCAAATACACGGAGCCCTGCGTTCGGCAGGGGAGGGGATCTTGTTGCAGGTCTAGAAAATCTACAGTGGCAGGCTTGCATCGGGAGGGTGACGGTACCGGTACCGGTGCCGGGGATGCGGCGGCAGCGGCGCAGCACAGCGGAGAAAAGAGACGGATTGCGGTGCTTGCGTGCGGAGGCGTCTATGAACGTGCTGCTTTAAAAACAGAGAAAGCGATCGAGCTAACAGTGAAAGGGGAAAAGTGCCGTTGGTGACCTGCAGGGAAGGGAAGGGAAAGCTGGAGGAGCGGTGCGGGTTTTGCTGCCGGTGCCCGCGGCGGCCGCGAGGGGGTGCGGCGGGAGCGCTGCTGCCCGCGGCTTCTCCGCAGCGGGACGGACCCGCAGTCCTTTGGCTCTGTAGGTGCTTCACCAGTCTCAGAGCATGGTTCAGGTGGGGGTTGTTAAGGCCGATATGCTGTGTTGAAGGCCAGTGGATGTGCGGTAAACAGCTAGAGAAGCTGTGAGGGAGACTTTGTTCCTGAAAAACACTCTGCTCTGGTATCATGCAATATGAACCTGAAATTGTCTAGTGTGAGGTCACAGGGATGCTTTTCTTTTCGTTCATTCTCTCACTTCTTCCTTTAGTGCCACACTTCCTCTGTCCCTCTTCTTCCCTTCCTTTGTTCCTTCTCTCTTTCCGTTCTTTCTTCCCTTCAGCTTCCCATCCATCTGTCCTGCTGTCCTTTTATGCATCCCTTTTTGTCCTTCTTCCATACTTTTCCTTCTCCCTCCTTTCTTTTCTCCATCTTTCTTATTCTGTTATCTCTCCGTCCTTTTCCTTCCTTTTTTCCCCCTTCTTCCTGTCCATCCCATCTGCTCTAATTTCTGTTAACGAAGAAAAAAAAAAACAATAAAAGGAAAATAAAACAAGATATTTTATAAGGCACTGATAGAGATCTTTAACATAACCTCCTATCTGGAGTAACTCCTAGTTTTTCATTTATGCACAGAATACTACTTCTGTCTGGTTTTGTGTATCTGGTTTTGTAATTTTCTGTGGGAGCATTAGATTTGGGGAGAAATTGACCATGTTATGTAGTTTGTTTACTATGGGCCATTTGAATCTTAGTTCTGACAACCAGAAGTCCACAGGCTTCACAGGTCAGGGAGGAAGAGGGAGATGTTAATCCACTTGTGACAGTTCACTGGGGAGCCTTTACTCATTCAGTCTGTGCATCTCTTCCTCAGGTTTTATGAGCTGATGGTCCTTCCACTTCTGTAAGCAGAGGGAATCCAGGTCAGGGAGTTTGGGCTTGGCATTCAGACATGGACTCAGGCTGAGCCTTGCTCAATGCCTTTCTTCTGTGTTAACAGCTTTCATTTCACCCTTGAGTCAACCACATGCCCTGTCCTATGGCTAATGGTTAATCCTTTTGAAGGCAGTTACCAAAGCATGAATGCATCCTTAAGGTGACTAAACAGAGTCCCTAGTAACATCCAGTTGCAGAGGTGATAGATAGGGGTTGTTATCACTACCATTACTGCCAGAAGAGTTAAATTCTAAATCAAATTTGTGTGTATTTGTGTGTGTGTGTATGTGTGTGAGCACATGCAGGTGTGATGTTTTAGTGGGATAGTTTGCTTCTACAATTATAGTCTACTCCGTTTTCCTTTGGGGAAGTCCAGTGGACTTAGAGAAAAAGGGGCTGTTCTATTAATGCCATATTGCACCTATATACAGCAGCACTGAAAACTGCTCTGAGTTATTGTACTGTACTTGGAATGGGTGGTCCTGTTATTCTGTGAATATATTTCTGCATGTCCTCTTGAATTGCAGTAAGTAAGCCGGTGATGTTTGTGTCATCAATGACTGTGTAACAGTCATTGAGCTCTAGCTGAAATCTCTGTCCTTCAAACCACCCTGTGTGGAACAAGCTCCCATTGCCTAGGATCATACAGTCTTTGCATGTCCAAGGTCAAAACAGATCAGTCTGATCACAGAAACTAGAGTCTCCTGACTCTCAGTCTAACCTCTTCCTTCAAGCCACCCAGGTTTCTAACACATGGCTATAACATGTAGGTATCACAAACCTGCCACTTGCCCTTTTCTTTTTAATGTCAAAAAGATTCCATTCCCTTTGTGAAAATAAGTTTCCTGGAGGACACTGTGCATTGTTGATATGCCTACTGCAGGGGAGATAGAAAGAGGGGTCTTTTTAGGTAGCAGGCACATTGCTGTCCCACTGGAATGATGCAGCCCTATGGCAGGAGCTGTTTTCACAGGGTGAATATGGGGATGAAGGGCATCGGAGAAGATGTCAACTGTGCCATTGTGCCAGACCTGCAGGTTCAGAGAGAGTCACTGGCAGGAGTTGAGAAACCCTCAGAGTAAAGGTTTTATTAGAAAAGTTTTCCAGCAGGCTGCTTCCAAGTACAGTATGTACCTCTGCAAGAACGAAAGAGAAACGTCCCATGCAGAGCTTCCCCATTCAAATGGGAACAATATGACCTGTAAAACTGGTGTCCCAGGGCAGCCAGTGCCTCCTTTTTGTTTCTACCCTCTGCAATGATCCATGCCAGCTTTAGAGCAGAGTCCTGATCATCTCAAGAGAAGTAACATTAGGACAAGTTAGCTAAGCCTTTGAAAAACAAACCTGAAAACATAGTAGCTGCCAGTTGACCCTGTTCTTGGAAAGAGTGGACTGGAAATGCAGAAGTAGAAACTGTCCCATAAAAAGTGTGTTTTCTGTCTAGAAAGCCCTAGAAGACTAATGCAGCTGCTAGTGCACTTGTGGGGTTAGTTAAAAGGCAATGCTTTTAAAAGCCAAGGCAGTTGTGCAGCAAAAGAACTTGCCTGGGCATGTGAAGGATTTCTGTCCCTCATAGCATCTGAGATGAGGATTGGCATAATTTTTGAAAGATGGGCTATAGTTCAACCAAAAGGTATGGGATGAATGCAGAAATTACTGGGTGAGGTTTTTTTTCTGTTACAGGCTTCTAGTCTGACAGACATTCTGAGCCAGACTTAGTGTTGTAGATTCCAGCAGTCATAGCCCAATCTTTTTTATCTTGGTGCATTTTGATTTAAATGCAGCTTTTACTTAAGCATGTTGTTCATGGCATGTGAGAAGGTACTGCAGATGTACAAAAGGCTAAGTGTAAATGTGGGATGGTAGAGGAACTGTGGAAAAAAAGAAACTGATTATCAACCAGACTGAAACTGATATTAAGCACAGGTTTTCCTGGCTTTATGAAGTGCCAGCAAGAAATTGGAAAACTATTTCAGAGCAATAACAACAAACTGAAGTGAGAGCAGGAAGGTTTTTGAAACACGGTCAGAGAGAGGGATTTAAAATAGATAACTGTCCTGTTAACTTAGGTCCATTCCTAGGTTATTTGGCATTGGTATGCCTTGGGTTTTTTCCCCACCTGTAAGTGAAGATGTTTCTCATTCCACTCTGTCCTTACACTTAGAGTGAAGAGCATCTCACCTGGGTGAGGAGCCTCTGTAGAGACCATCCTACCATCGTCCCTCATTCTAGCTGCAAGGTCCCTCTTGAGACTCATGTCAGTTCCATAAATGCCAGAACTCACTGGTCTCAGCAGCCAGTGTTCATGTGTCCATCCCCAAATTTGCCATCTTCTCTCATCCCTTCTCCAGCTCACCCAACTCTTAGAAGCTGATAGCAATAATCAGGCCAGTTTCCAGGCCTGGCCAGTTTCTAGGCAGATTGCATGAGGGGAACCAATTCTTTGGCTGCAGTACGAGTTGTCCCTAACAGCAGGATGAAGCCAGAGCTTGTTGTTAAGAGAATGTCACTTCAGTCCACAAAAAAAGACCAAGGGAGGGGATATAATTTCTAAAAGATGTTGAGAGACAAGTAGCTTCATCTAGGCATTTTTTTTTGAAGGTATGGAATTAATTGCAGAGCTGCTGCCAGTGACATTGCTTCCTGTTGAGAGGAGGTACGAAGACAGATTCCCAGGACACCAAAGCTGGTTGAGAATTGTTTAGTCCCAGGGTGGATTTTTAAATGCTTCTCCTGGTTCACTCCAGGCTTCCATGATTTTTCCTCAAGTTGACTTTGAATGCAAGTGCCATTAAAACTGAAGTAAGCTGCTAAGTCTATGTAGCTCTTCTTCTGTCCAGGATCTTTAGTTTGAGTTCTTAGTGTCTGTTTCCCTTTTGATTTTCAAAAGGTCAGACTTGTCTCCAGTGACAAGTTGTGCCGAGTGATTACCAGCCCAGTGAGCTTGCCTGAAGGTACCTCCATGGCACGGACAAGAGGGAAACAGCATGAGAATGAGATGAAATGGCAGGAGGACATGTAATGGGTAGGAGAGATGGTGTCCACTGCTCTGCCTGATGTTCCCTCTCAACTGCACAGGTGATTTTGCTACAGATGGTATCCCGTCATTGATTTGCTCATGGCTTTTTCCCCCCTTAAGTCTGTGATAAAAAGTTTTCTTCCTTTGGGCATTTGGATCAAAATCACCAGGAGCAAGTTTTATCCAATCCCTCTTACCCATTACAGGCAGTTCTGAGGGGACCGTGTCTGTGTATCACTCTGTTGTGTCCACACATAAGCCCTGAAAGGAAAATGATCTTCCAGCTTACTTGCACACAAGTTGACCTTTAAGGAATGCATTGAAACTCCTTGGACATCACTGGGAGTTTATGCAGACTTAACTTAAGAACTTTTCTAAGAATTCTGGTAAATGGAACTAGATGGGGCTGTGTGCTGTCTAGGTCTAGATTTTCCCTTCTCTCACCCTGCACGGATAACCCTATATCTTAAACTCTAAGCAGGCCATCCTAGGTGTCATTTGGCAAGTCCCAAAAGGGCCAGGTAAAAATGCAGTTAAAGACACTGCAAATTATTTAAACTGAGAATAATGAAAGGACTTCTGTCCCACAAAACCTGTTTATGGAAGAAATTGATATAATGCACTGTATCATGTCTGCTGGCCAAGAGATAACTGGCAGAGAAAGATAATTAAATAGAACATCTAATGATTGCTGTAGAGGTTAGTGGTTAACCCATCTGATCTGTAAAACTGGGTACCTGTACATTGAAGTTGTTTTGGCATCTTTTTCATCTTACCTTCTATATAACAGCAAGATGATAGCTTTTACTCACTATTCTAAACTACTTAGCTTTCACAAAGAGAAGGCAAACTCTTCTTTTTTTTTTCCTCCCCAGAGTCATAGAGCAGTATTAGTGTAAATATATATGTGGACTTGTACACACACATGCACTCCAGTCCATCACAACTGCAGCAAGAGAGGAGTTCTTTTGAGTTTCAAAACCTCCTAGAGCTATTTTACAACACAGAATTTATCCACTGGGGAAGTGTCAAGAAAGGAGAAGACTTCTTTTCTAAGCTCACTGTTACATAAAAATGATGGAGCTCCTGGAAAGACCTCCTTGGGGAGCAGTCCTGTGAAATGTGCCAACAGATGGATGGCACAAATTTGGAAAAGACGGCTGTCCTTAACAAACAGAACTGAAAGCCTCTGTGAGAAGGCAATGTATTTTCCCAAATAACCCTTTTAATTTTGTGTGTTATAGAGAGGAACAAATGCATCTTCTTTTGATAATGTGGGGAAACAAGCTTTTTGTGGAAAAGCAAAAATCTCACCGTGGGTAATCAGGGAAGTGTAGAAATGTCCAAAGTAGTGATTTCACTTTGATTTTTTTTTAAGCTACAGTTGGTTAACAACTCCCTTAACAGATTAAAGAAATACCAAGTGGCCTCAGAACTGCCTTGTTTCATGGCACATTTCATGTTGTTTCTCACTATCAGTTTCATGGCAAAGCTCAGTTCGTTTCAGATCAATTGCCAAAGACTCCAGGCACAAATAAAAGCTATAAATCACTTTGGAGTTGCGGGATAAGGAACAACTCGAGGTACATAGAATGGAAATTAGTTTGTGAGGCTATTTCCATTCAGAAAACCATGGTGACTGCTGGCTCTAAACTGGGGAGTAGATAAGATAAAAAGCATAAGACAGGATTACCCTCACAGTGTTTGCACATCTTCTCCTGACCATCAACAGGGCATATGTCTGTCCAGTAAGCCTGCTAGCAGGTTGTCATCACTGTCCCAGGGGAAAGCCCCACCCCATCAGACCCAGGTCCTGCCTAGGAGCCTGTCAAGGTTTCTGTCCACCTCCAAGCCCCTCCAGAGCAACAAGAGGCAACTTTTGAATCTGCATCACACCACAAAGGCTCCCAAGCATCTCACCTGCTTCCACAGCAGCTTGCTGACCTGTAGGGCTTTACTGTGTCCAAGGGCTTCCCAGCCAATGATTGCTTTTTTATGGTTACTTTTGTTTTTTTATGGTTACTTTTTCTTTTTTCCTGTCACCCATGATCAGCTGTAGCTGAAGGTGGGATACTAGGTTAGTCTAGCTTTTTGTCTGATCAGAATGGCCATTTTTATATGTGACAAAATATGCTTGAGGACGAAGTGGAGAATGGGCATGTGGGCCTGCTTGACAAAGGAAATTATTGGGTGTGGTGGGTTTTTCAAACAAGACAGGAGGATATACACTTGACCAGTAATGACTCTACCAGCATCTCAGGGCACCTTTCGTAAGCAGTTGTCTATTTATCATGTTCTCAGCGCTCTGCTTCTGTCCTGTGTCTGCTATATCTCTTTCCCCAGAACCATCATCCACATTTCTAACTCAGCTCTTGCCTGGAGCATACTGTATATAATGTTTCTAGGTAGGAATGTGGGGGTGGAAAGACCACATGAGGTCATAAAGTTTTTGTGGAGTTGCAATTTGATCCAAAAAGTGAATTACCAGGTGCTTCTTCAGAGAGGGATTGGGGGGTTATATTTTAATACGTCATTTAGTAAGGCCTTTTATTTCAGAAGATAATAAGTTCCTTTTATTCTCTAAATGTGCATTTGTTTTACCATAGCATAATTCGAGGATGATGTTTAAATTGATCAGTAGATTGAACTTAACAAATTCAGAAATAAAAAAATAATAATACAATGCTACATATTTTTTCCTGAGAAATAGGATTTTACCAGACTACTGAGTAATAAAACCTTAAAAAGGCAATACATTTCTGATGTTTATTTTCATAAATTTACCTCTACATTACAGAGATGGGGGAGAGGAGGGGCACTGTTCCTGTAACCAGCATGTGAACTCTCAGGGCCAGGGTGGATATAGCATCAGCCAGTAGGTTTTAATGAAGATGGGGTGGCAGAGAAGCTTTGTAGCACTCTGCAAATGTATGTACTGTTGCTGAAATGGTTGTTAGCTCTCAGGGAGGCTTCTTGTAGCAGAAGGTTGCTATGAAAGAGCATTACACTCCTGTAAGCTGTAAACAGGAGTGCAGTTGGTCATGGCTTGGCTGGGAGGCTGCTGGGTCTCTTCTGCAGCAGACAGAGCTTCTGGGACAGAGGTTGTATTTTATTTCTGCTGTGTTTCTGAACAGAGCCACTGAGTGCTGCTCCCCTACCCACTTCTTCAGGCATTCATCAGGGAGAATCAAACACAGGCAAAAATGGCTTGGAAGGCAAGAGTCTGTGGTCAGTGGTCTGCTTATGCAGGTACACCTGGAAAACTCATCCAAATGAGCTTTTAAAGGGCATACATTAGGTCATATTGGATCACCACTTGTGGTTTTTTATTATTTTTAGCTATAAACCGGAGAGAATTAAGATCACTTTTTTTTCTGAAGGTGTGTCCTCACCAAAGTGTAACAGAAGTACTTTAGATTCACACTTGGCATTAGTTCAGCAAAAGTTTTGCTGTCTGTCCTTGCACCAACAGCCCTAAAATGCCTTGACCTTGCTGATGAGCCCAGGAAAACTTTCTAGCCCTAGCCAGGGGAAACCAGATTCCCAGCCTGCAGTGCTACTGTGGTATTAGACATGAGATGTTACCCAGGGAGAAGTCAGGTTGGGACCATGTTCAAAGGGATAGGTGAATTGTTGGAAAAGCAGGGACGGGAGTGGGATTTGTGGGGCTGGACACTGAGCAGTGGAGAAATGAGTGGATAGAGAGGTCCTCAGTGTAGACCTAAAAAAGGAGGGGGGAGAGTGAGAGCAGAGAACTTGGGGAGCAAGATGTGTCTGGGAGATAAGACCATAGGAAGTGTCAGGGAGAGGCACACAGTCTTTTCTGGCTCAGTGGGAGACTGGAAGTTGGGAATGGGGGGAAACTGAGACGTGACCGACCCGCAACAAGGGTGAAATGAGTGGAACAGAGAAGGAAGGTAGCCTTGCAAGGGGGAGGAAAAAAGGCTGTCGATACAGATGGTGTTGGGCAGCCCTACTTCCCCTGGGGTTAGCAAGCAAAGTGACTTCACTGACCACCCTCATCATCTTTTCCTTGCCTTCTTAGCCATGCTGTTGCCATGCAGTGACCATGGCAACCCAAGTTTGTGACTAGCTGTTCTAGGATGGTAGCTGTAATGATAGCATTAGTGAGTATTAACAGAGGGGAGGGGAAGGCAAGCAGCTGTGGAGCAGGGGAAGTTGCCTGAGTACAGTAATCGTCTTTGGCAGGTCAAGGGTGAACCGTGGCCTGCGGGAGTTGTACAATGCCCAAGGCTAGCAAAGTGGTGTTATAATAAACCCCAGATGTTTCCGCTATTTACAATGTATATGTTATGTTTAAACCTGAAAATGCATCCTAGGATCTGGTGGGTAGGGAAACAGTTATTAGCTGCTTGGAAATGACTTGCTGGTAATGTATCTGTTCCCCCTCGACATTAGCTGTTGCCTGTTTAAAATATAAATCTTCTAAGCAGAGACCCTCGTGAGCAGCTTCTTTGCCAAACCAGTGGTTCCATTCGGCGTCAGGAGAAACAGCACGGTTCTCCCTGACGGGTTTCTGGGAGGCTGCACCCTGGGCACGGCAGCCCTGGGAGCCGTGCTCACAGCCGGCCTGCGTTGGTGTGGGAGAGGCACCGCTGTCAGGCAGGGGAGCACAGCCAGACACAGGTGTGCACAGAGCACTGTTTAATTTCCCCAGACTAATTATTTTAGAGCTGGGAGCCAGAACCCTGGTGGTATGTCATGGGCCACAGCAGAACTTTGAATAAGCATTTAAGAGAGGGATAGGATTCAGTTGATCAGGCTTTTATGCCAAAACAATCGCTTGTCTATAAGAGTAAATTAGTCAGCTAAACTGTGAATTTGTGGCCAAATGGTTGCTTTGCACAGACCCTCCGGGTGATCAGTCCTACAGATGGTCCAGGCAAGGCACTCAAAATATTAACATTTAAAGTGAATGAGTTCTACTGTGGGAAGGCCTGGAGTGGAGGCTCCTTTTCAGAGATGAATCATTCTGAGTGAATTATACCAAAGCCACACAAATTTGGAAGCGACATTTTTGCTTCAATGTTTTATTGGATGTAACTAACCCAAGAAAAATGCACACCTTCAGTAAATCCTTAATAGCTCCTCACACATGTCCCCTGCCTGCCCTTGCTTCTATGTCCACCAGTCTGCACTGCACCACATTCATGCCTCTTGTGGGCACTTGGGGTACAAAAGGACTTGTCTGGACCCCTCATCACATGGTGTGCTGAGACCAGCCCTTTGTGTCAGGAGTGGAAGAGGAGCGCTTTAAGATAGGTTGTGCAATAACATTGCTGAAGATCAGGTAACCGTTTGCAGGGAAAGTGGCCAGAAATTGAGTCCTCACCCAGATGCCACCAGTGTTGTGCTGAGATCCCTTTTGCCCAGGATACCTGGGATATGTGGGAGAGGGGAGTAGTCACATTACACAGCATTTGTCATGTCTTGATATGGGTTTTTGGTCTGCATAGAAATGTATCTTGGGGCTTGGGGGGAAAACTATGCTGATTTGGGGGTTTTTTTGTGTTTTTCTCCCTTATTTTCTGTTCCTACTCCAAACAGTCCCTGTGCAGCTATTCCATCACAAGTCTACTGTGACTTCTATTAAGGGCCATGTCTTTTCTTCCTGAGCTTTATTGTCCTCCCACATCCCACGTGCCTGCCTTAGAGTGATTTTCTTGAACGTTAGCCCTGATGGACAACTCCCTGCCTAGACACCACTTTTACAGTATTTCACATCACACCTCATAAGAAGGGATCCAGTACAAGCATTCTGCTAGGCAGAGTGCCTGCATGATGATGTGAAGGACTCTCTGTACCTTTCTCTGATTCACTTGGACTCAGTATTGTGGGTGAAGGACCATTCATGTCAGTGGTTTCTAACATGATACTCCAGTTTAAAATGCAGTTAAGCCACATCAGTCAATATGAATTCAATGCCTGAGGTGGTTGAGTGTAAAATGGCCAGAGTTCAGTGAATTCACATCCCATCCTACTAACTAGCTTCCCTACATGGAAAGTCAAATGTGTAGAAATGTTATTTACCTGAGATCTTATTTGAATGTTAAACTTATCTGTTTTGCTGATTGCAAAAAGGTGTTTTTAGTGTTTTTCATCTAATTCAATGTGATGACCAAGTCACAGTGAAATTGCTGAACGAGACTTAAAACAGGAAAAAAAAGTATTTTTCTCTCTCTCAATCTGTGCCTAAAATTGAGGTGACTTTTTTTTTCAGAATGTGATGACCATTTACTCATAAAGTCACTTCTAGTACTTACTTGTTTCATGATCCTGTTGAGTCTGAATTCAAAACATGTTTTAATAAAATTTCTGGTTTTCTCCTCTCTCAGGGGTCTGCTGGATTCAGCTAATGCCAAGTCCTTGTCTTTTTCTGTAGTTTGATCTTTATCTGTCCCTCTACAGAATAATCAATAAGATAACTAATACATCAGATAACACATTATTTCCCAGCCTAAAATCAAAAATGTAAGAATTTATATTGTTCTTATAGAGATAGGATATCCTCAAGACTTGGAAAACTGAGTTATCAAATTGAAATTAAGGGCTATGCTTAGTTACAAATAAGGGTGTCGTATGACAGTGACAGTCTTTCTCCTTTTTTTTTTTTTTTTTTTTTGTAGAAAGAATGGGGTATAAGAAAACAAAAAGATGGTTAAAACCTGTTGTTTAGGTTCAGTGCTTCCTCTGATTACTTAAATAATGTTTTGATTGGGTAAAACGAGCCATGGGGATAAACAGCTGTCAAATGTCTCAGTACTAGCAAAAACAATGCCATCTCCTGAGCACTGATAAATATTGAGGAATTAAATTAAAAACAACTTCTTTTTTCTTCTTTTTTTCTTTTTTTTTTTTTTTTTTTCCCCCCAGTCTACTGAGAAAGGTTAGGATGAAAATACTGTGAGAAAGAGGGTACCTGGCCCTGGAGCTATTTCCCTTTCTCAGTGTGGAAGCCTTGGCTTCCATGACTGTGTTCTGTGTTTGGTGTGCATTCAGTCAGCCCTGGATAGGTCTGCAGAGGCTACAGATGGAGGTGCCGTGCACTGCCAGCAGACGATCACTTTTTTGGTGATTTGCTGGATTTAGATCCTCCTCTGTTCTCTCTCAACTCAGGTCACAGTTGTTGCTGAGAATCCCTGAACTCACAGTGTGTGCTCACTTCCTCCTCCATCACAAATAGCTTGACTGTTCTATAGGCTTCAGGAAAACACTAATTTGATGCTTCTTTTCCTCAGTCCTTGGTCTGTTTTTTCCTGGTCTGGAAATTCATGAAGCTCGTGGAATAAGCAGTATGTAAAAAGATCAGACCTGGAAATAACGTCTTGCAAAGTCCAAAGCGTGCCTTAAATTCTTTCCGGAAACAGTGATTAAAATGGAAAAAATATGGTAGACTTTTAGTGTAATTAAACTGTTGGGGTTTTTTTGTTTTTCAGCCTTTGGGTTTTATGACATCTTTCAATAGCCAAATACAGATTCAGAATCAGTTAATACTCTGAAAACAAAATGCTTATCATCTACCAAATAATTTGCTCTATTAATTGTTTCCATTTCTCCTAACAATAATGGTGTCTGGCTTGGTTACTTCCTACATAGAATTCCCTTTGCAGCCAGAAGGGGGACTCAGGATATTAAATTTCAGCAGATGCGGTGAAGTCATCCTTTATGTTCTTTTTTTCTGAACATTGTTTTCTGATACTATTGTGATTCTTCCTTGGCTTCTTCCATCAATCTTTTATGGCTTTCATTGTCATAGCTTTCATTATTATGTACTTAGCAGCGTGGGACAAATTTTGCAGAAGGAAATACTGAAATGGACATTTGGACATGTCTGGAATCAGGTTCTAGTCCATCAGGAAGCAGTTTGGTGTATCACTTCTTTGTCTGTTTATCAAGGACTTTTCAGCCCGTGTGTTGCTGCATCTCCCCAGGGGAATAGCTTCCCTCCAGTGTGTCAGTAGGATCCCAGATTGTAATTAATAAGGGTGTATTCTTGCTGTTGTGATATCCACACATAAGAGTGTGTGAGACCCAAGAGATAGTCCTGGTCTTCTCAGTGGACGTCAGAGCATTGTCCAGCTCATGATGAAAGAGAATAAATGAGCATTTCCAAGCAGAGATGTGCATGTTGCTTCATGTGCGGTGGAACAATCTGTGAGAGAATAGCCAGAAGTTAAAAAAAAAAAAAAATACAAAACAAAACAAACAAAAAAGCCAACCAAAAATTACAACAACAACAACCAACCTGTAGAAAAGACAAAAGTGTGTGGATACAGTATTTTAGGTAAACAGCAGACTCAGCTTTTGCACAATACCAAGGAGCGAATCCTACCTGCCACTGGGTTTCTTGTGAGACAGCCCTGTTATCTGTTGTCATGTTACCTTGCAGGACTGAGTCTTACAGGAAACGTAATACACCTGGTAGTTCTGCTGATGGGATTGCATAAGTTTTCCTTATAAATCCCTGCTTTTCGAAACCCTTTTAGGATCAAGCTTTTATCTCTTATTTTTTTGTGTAATATGAGTTTCATTCTCATGTCTTCTAGAAAATGTGGACAAAAGAGATGACTGGCAACCCCCTAGAGTTCAGCACAGTTGGGGAGAAAGTTATTCTGCCTGTTGTGTGCTATTTCCAGTGAAAATCTAGATTGTAATTTGACATGATACCATCTTTTTAGGATAATGTGGTTTTGTTTGCTTTATGAAAGACTGGTCTGTGGGGGATTTTTTGTTTTGTTGTTGGGGGTTTGTTGGTTGGTTGGGGAGTTGCGTTTTTCCTATTTTCTTCTTTTTTTTCTTCTTTTTTTCCTCTTTTTTTTCTCTTTTCTCTTTTATCTTTCCTTTTTCCTTTTTACCTTTTTCATTTTTTTCTTTTTCCTTCTTCTCTTTTTTCATTTTTTCTTTTTCCTTTTTCCTTTTTCTCTTTTTCCTTTTTCTTTTTTTCTCTTTTTTTTCTTTTATCCTTTTTTAAGACTAGTTAAAGAAGGAAAAGACTGGCACTGTGTAAGAATTAGTTCAAACACTATGCAGATAGTCCCTAAGGGAGTTTTGAATTTTCATTCAAAACTGTTTCATTCTTGATCTCATCTAGCTTGGGGAAGCATCCTTCCTGTGCCTGATAAGGAGCAGCCCCTCCTCTAACAGATTTTGAAGTTATTTACTTCACATAGCTTCAGAGAGGCACAGTGGCCACATGTGATGAGGCTGGAGAATTTCTTTAATTTCTGGCTCCCCAAGAAACAGATAAGCAATCTGCTGGGCTGCTGCAGCATGACACCAACACCACAGGGCGGGAACCTTCTTGCTTTTGATAACCTGGACTTTTTCCTGAGAAGTTTTCTCATGGTACTCTTGTGTGTGACTTTATATTCTGTTATTATAGTAAGGATTATGTAGATGGCTGCCTTCCTTGCAGCTCACCTGTCCAAACCTGTACAGAACTGGTTTGAGGTCTGGTGTGACTCTGTGAAAGCAGCTTTGCTGCAGATTGGTTTGCAGTTGTTCTATTAGTGCTCTTCAGTAATTTCTCAGCAGCAAAAAAAGCACATTTTATGCTGCATGCTGTGTGTATGCAGTCCACATGATTCATGACTGAAGTTGGTGCCTTGGATAGCAAGTAAAAGTGAAGGAAAAGTTTCCTGTTGCACAAATTATGACAAACTGAAACTTCTAATAGATATTATACGGAACAGATAAACCACAGAAGATGATATACAAAAATCTCCAGCTCAGTAGTAAAAAATTGATTGTATTGTAGTCAAGGCTATTTTCCATGAGAATGCAACAAAATGGAGGCTAAGAAAGGGATGGGACATTGGTCTGATCAGTCCTTTTGTGTAGAAGTTTATGATCACATTGATGTCTTTCTACCCTGAAAGCTGAATGCATGTATGAGTGTTGGCACACAAAGTCATTGTCATTAAGTCAGATTTCTTAATGCTATTGAAGCAGATTGAGCGTTGCCTCTAGAAAGACCTGTTAGGACTAATTTAATCCAGAAGTTTATAGATTCAACTTAATTTATTAAGGAATTTATTTTAATGTGAGTTTAATCATAAATCAGCTTTAAATCGGTTTAAATGTGTTCACAGTGAGACTTTGCATTGGTTTAAATATAATTGATTTATGCTTTAATTAGATCCCTGCAAATTTGGATATAGGTAAGGTCTATATTTTTTCCCCTCAGTAAAACTGTAGCACATGTCTCTATCTTCTGGGGTTAAAGTCTAGCTGTAACGAATCAATGACAAAGCATTTTATTTTCACAGGGCCTGAATTTTACCTTAGTTCTGTGCTGGGGCTTCAGTTCTTATCATATAGTAGATAAAGCCCTGGATACTGGAAAATTTATATAATCAATTTTCAGGGTGTGATTTTATCCAAAACTGTGACACACAGAAACCACTTGTAAGTTTAAAAAAAGTAGTGGGGGAAGGGAGTTTTACTTGATTTGCCATTCTTTTTGCTAGCAGTCGGATCAGAATTTATGTGGAATTTATTTTCCAACTCCTTTTTAGCAAAAATTTACCATATAAATGCTAATGGAGACTCCAGATTGGGAAATAAGGCTTGGTAAATTACACACATTGCTTACTGCCCTTCATGTATTTGAGCTGGTCCACAAGGTTCACTAGTGGCTTCTATGTAAGGAATGTAATTGTTCTACAATAAAAGCTGTAATTCCTCCTTGACAGTAGCTTCTGGTGGCCACAATCACAAGAGTTAGAGTGTTAAATAATTACCAACTGTTTGATGCATGTTTTAGTCTTTTTCAAGTACTCATAGATTTTAAGGCCATTGAAAGATCTTGACAAAAGGTTAACCTGTCAGCATGGGCTACGTTGTTATAGGCCAGAAGCTCCAGGCTGGACTTGATGGCCTGCAGGTCTGTGTCACATTTTTTTGTATTTGTGTGAAGATTCCACTCCTGTATGGATTACTATTTACCATTTACACACATTTCCCAGTATGCAATTCCAGCACTTACTGTTGATCTGGAATATACTTTTAAAAGCCATATAGTTTTCCCTATATAATTTTTTAACTTTTGCCTAGAGTCCAAAACCATTTGAGAGGTGCATAGTTAGTCTTGTCCCTCCTCCAGTGATTGCTGCACCATGGCATGTATCTGCAGGCTTTACTTATCATGTGGTTATGGATTTTTTGGAGGCTGGCCTTTAAAAGGATGTCTAATCTTGTATAATAATTTAGCCAATGGAGAAATTTCCAATTATGTATTTTTGCAAGCTGTTCCCAATTGCAAGTATTTAGGAGTATTTGTAAGAATTTTGTTCAAGCTCTCATTTGTCTGAAGATAGCATGTACATTTTCAAACAGTTGTGACATAAATGCTTCCTTTTCACTGCAGCTTCCATTTCTGATTTGCCATAGCTGCAGAGTATAAATGTGGAGCTCAAGTATGTGGGAAGTAAATTATATTGAGGGGTACATGATGAGCTCTCTCTGCCTACTGTGCCAAGTCCATAGTGTTAAATGCCATGTTTAAGGTTTTACTGAGCTGGGTTTGAGCTCATTATTTTTTTGCAATACCCAGGTGTGTCCAGTTCCCTGGCTCCTGAAATGCAGCAAATGACTTTCTGTCTCATTGGCTAAAGGGTTTTCACTCCTTNAAAAAAAAAAAAGGAAGATTTTTCTAACAGCCTCTTCCAAGTGTTGGCCACTTTGTTAGCTTCAGTGGCTTGGGCTAGTTGTGCTGTGTCCGTGGGGAAGAACACATCCTTTTGCTTTGGGTTTGTCACTTCTGGAACGGTCAGACCTTGTGATTTTTCCTTTAGGGTACAGGTTCAAAAGGAGTCATATTTGAAACTAAGTTAGGAACAGAGGCACTCGTAATACCTCCATTCTTTTTCTGCTTTTTGGTGATTAAGGCAGGCAGGCAGAGGCAGGGGACATTGAATTTTCAGTTGTTATATAGCTGGGATGGGGCTGGCACGTCCTCTGCTCTGTCTGTGATCAACACCAGAAGAAAATTATTAGAAAAACCTTTGAGGTTGCAGTGGAAGAACTACTGTTGCTTTCCAGTCTGTGCAGTCTTTTAGTACACAGATGTTTTTGTAGGCCTACATCTTTCTACAGCCTGTGCTGAACACCCACACAAATCCTAGAAAGGGAGTATTGCTAGGAGAGCTGACCACAAAGAATTTAAATGAGAGGAGGGGAAGGAAAGTGGCGAATGAGGAACCATACCCACAGTGTTAAGTCTGACTTGTTCATAAGCAAATTAATGTCTTGAAAGTTTCAAAATTCTTCACACTGCTGTAAATATTTTATGCAGCCAGTAATGCAACAGCAACTGCTCCAATTAATCCAAATTCATTTCTGTGATTTGATTTTCTTTCTGTTGATGTCAAGCAAGCCAGCAGATAGATTTCAGCTTAGGTTTTCCACCTTCCCACCCCAAAATTTCAACATGGACGAGTGGTTCTCTGCAGGGAGGAACAATAGCGGACAGATGAACCTCCTGAACTTCCAGTTGTGTCTTGGGATATTCAGACATTTTCTCATCTAATTTGTGAAGAGTGTTGGCCTCTGTGTGAACTTTGTGAGAAGGAGATTGTTTGGGTCTTTGGGGAGTCAATTGTTTTGGGGAATTCCATTTTGGTTCTTCCTGTATGCTAATTATTCATTCCAGTGGTTATATCCCTAAATTCAGATTACTTATGTGTCCTTATTGATGGTGGCAGTGACTAGCTCTATGAATGCAGGGGAAGATGATTAGTGATGACCTATTAAGGTAACCCTCACTCCATGTTCTGGGAATTGCCTTCTGACTGCCATTTCCATTGCATTTCACCTGTCACGGCACTCCCTACGCCCTGTGTTCTTATTTTTTCAATAAGATATCCTCATGGACAGCAGGTCCTTCTGGTTTTTTTGTTCAACATGGAAAATTATTTTAATACTGGGAAAGCTTATGTGAGTACTGTGACTATAACATTGTCTGACGTTATTTAAATTCTGCTTGATGCAGGGTGTTTCTCCTGTATGACTGAGCTCTCACTGATGGAGTAGGGACAATGTACCATACTCAGTGAGAAATATCTCTGACCAGGGATGTAAAAGTGTGCTGGCAGTCTTGCTGGATGTGTATCGTTATTCCTTCTCTTAAGTCTTCCACAGCCTCAGGAGGGGGAGGAGGATTTTTAGACATGTGAAAGCCTGCCATGGATAGATCTGCACTGCAAGATCTGCAGTTTATTGGCTGAGTCATGGTACACTTTGTCTGTGAAGTGGAACTGTTGCAGAATCAGAAAATGCTACAAAGCCAAGAAAACAGTGTAAGGCAGAAGCAAAAATGGGCCTCTGTGACTACGATCAGAAGAAAGCTATGACTCATGTTCTCTGCATGTGAGAATCCCAGCTTTGCTGGAACAGTGTGAAGAGAAAGAGCATGGTAGAGAAATGCTGAAAGGGTGGAGAAGCAACTGGAGGCCAGAGATAAAAACAAGAGTTACAAAATATAATATAGTTCATAGGATTTGCAAAGCTTACAGGATTTGACACACAGAAATATCTGTGTTTTCTGATGATGTCAAAACAAGAGTGGACCAGAAAATATGAAATGGGAGAGGGAGAGAAGGAGACAGCTGCAGCACTTTTGAGACTCTGGATTGAAAGCCTAAAGCTCTAAGGAAGCTATTTAAAAAAGTAAATTCTACCAAAAAGAGGGGGGGAAAAAGGGAGTTGCCAAAGAACTGGATTTTCATCATTAATGTCGAGAAATAATCTCTGAATTCTTACCATTTGTTTGGGTTTTTTTCTTCCCAACATGATCTTAGGGTACACTGATGTAGCTACTACACAAGTACACAGCTGAGACCCAAAGTTTAAGTGTTCCATGCTTCTCACTCCAGTGATCTGCTGAACCTTATGGCTCTGGCCATAAAGCAAAGGCTGAGACAAGTTAACAGTGTAGTTGCAGCCTTTACGCTTATATGGTTCTATGAGCTGCACTGCCCTCTGTTTGATGACTTACTGAATGGCTTTTTTTGAAGAAAAAGTAGAAATTAGTTCTTAACATTCTTACATTAGAGAGCAAACAAGAGAAGGAGATATATGTGTGTGTCAAACTGCACTTCCTTCTTTCATCTCATTTCAAGGCACACAGTCTGAGTCAAACTTTTCTAAATCCGCAATCCTGAAATTCAGCTCCTAAATCAAAAGTGTCTTCATGTGAAAAAAAAATTTAAAATACTGAGTACTTGCAAGTCCCCTTGAAGTCCATGTGCTTTGGCTTACTTTTAGTTTTCAAGTAAAGATTCTGGAGTCCCCTTTTATATACTTAAGTATGTAAAATATAGACCTGCAGATTCTTCCATCAACTTTACAAGCTGTTTTCCCTGAATAACTTTTTGGATATCAACTATATTTGTTTTACACTGTCCCACATTTTCAGTCTGTATGATCAGGTTTTTGCATTGACAGTGTCTAACAAGATCATCAAAGCTTACCAGGGATGTAGCCAGCTGGAGTCAGCTGAAGCACTGAGAATCAGAGGAGAGAGTATTTAATGTAATCAGGCAGTGTGCTCCCACAGACACGATCATCAGTAAATAACTTAAGTGTTGACCTTTAAATCATAATCTTTAGGTTAGACACTTGCTCACACCCAGCTTCTCTTGCAAAATCTACATTTTCCTTTGAACACAGTTCCCTGTCTCTGAGGAGGCCTAAGTTCAGAAACTGATACCTCGAATGTCTGCAGGAGAATGGACAGGCTGTCATTATCATGTTACACTGAATAAATGGGTGCTCTCAGGCTTTCCTCCTGGACACAATACTTCTAGACATGCTGTTTTGTCACTACCATCCTTTTTCACTCTACTGGACATGCTTTTTGCTTGTCAAGTGGCAGTGGGGGGGACAGGAATGAGATGTATTCCATAGTACTTCCCTATGCCCATTTTCAGTGTCCTGTTGAAAATCCTGATTTCCCAAGGTCATGTTATGAGTTGGCCCATGGTACTCTCATTGGCAGGGTTTACTGGGCTTGTGACAGCAAGAGCTAAGAGAAGATTAATGCAAGCTCACAGAACAGTTTCATGGCTAGGGGTAAATATCCATGAACGCTGGCATGACACAGCATGCACTTGAAAGCATCTCGTGCCAAATAAATATTTTAGGTAGAGATCTATGGGTTTGTTGGTGCAGCATTACTTTGACAGGACCAAGTGAGACTTCAGTACCGTCATACCTAAACCATATAAGATTAGCAGCTGTCTTTGTGACTGGCTTTTGGGAGTAGTTACTCTGATTTATAGAGGCATTTGCTGCTTCCATGATGCTCCAGTGTTTACAGAGCATGGCTGTAGTGCTGTATCTCTCTATTGCTCTATTTCTTGGCTCCTGACCATGTTGCTAGCCATTCCTTTAGTACTTGCTTTATTTTGGCCTTTGCATACCTAAAATGTCTGTAAAGATTTCATTTTAGCATCACTAGAATGAATGATATTCTGTGGATTTTGGTTTTATGTGTAGTTTAAGACAAATGTCAGGTTTGCATTTTTCCTTTTGCTCTTCTGTGCAGACACAAGTATTCAAATATCAAGACCCAGAGCTGAAATGTATCTGGCAGTATTTTCAAAAGAATTCAGAAATTCCCATTAAGTAGCTAAATTATTTGTTTGGTTTTTCAGTCCTTCAGCTCGTGTTCAGTTACTCTGGTATTTTGGAGAGCTGGGTGTTTGGGATTTTCTCCTATCATTACCCACAGTGTTTTATCATGTAGGTAATCTGCACAGAGACTCAGCATGCTCGCAGAAAATATTCAGATTTTGAAAAGTGTTCAGAATTCAAATGTTGCCTGAGAGAACAATAGGAGGATTAAAACCAGGAGAAGCAACGCAAAATTTTGTGGGTTTTAATTATTTGTTTGTTTGTGGATTTTCATTGTTATTTGGCTTGGGGGTTTTGTTTATTTGTTTGGTTAGGATTTTGGGGGCTTTGCAGGGAGGCTTTTTGTCTAAGCAGGAGCAGTATAAATTTTAAAGCACAGCTTATATGTTTAGAAAACCTGGTCTGGTGATGGTAAGCCTGACCTTGATTATAATCTCATATGCAAGGGGAGAAGGCTTTTGGAAATAATATAATTTGTCCTGCATTACTTCCCTGCCTTGAGCATTATGCAGAAAGAAAAAAAAAAAAAAAAGAAAAAGAAAAAAAAGGCAGCAAGTCTGAGGCCAAGGCAAAGGGTGTTATTCCTGTGGCTTCTATTACCCCTCACCAAGCTGTTGGTCACAATTTTGTGCAGCAAACTCTGCACATGTGCCTACTGGCAAGCATGCCTAATACATTCCTGTGCTCAGGCTCTCAAAAGGCTTTGCGCCTTCCTAGGGAAAGAAAAGACAGGGAAATATAAACAACCACTCATGGAATTTCAGCTGAGTGTGGTTGTGTGATAATATTTTGCAGGTTTCCTGTTTAATTTGTTCAATGTGTTGAGCTTCCATGCAGATTAACTATACAATCAAGCAGTGAAAGTGAGGAGATTGATGTTTTTTGCCAAACTCACAAGTCCAGGGAGAAGCAGTTATCTGCACCCATACATTATCAGTGAGTCTTTTGCAGAGAGAATATGGAAATTCATGTTTCTTATCTGCAATGATAATATGCAGGCCAGCAGACATGAGTTTCTGAAAAAAACGCTAGCAAAATGACAGCTATTCAAGCCATCTTAATAAGGAAAGATCTAACACCTTGCTTGCTTTTGCCTGTTAAACCCTTCCAACTGTGTGGGGCTTTTGCTGACACAACTGCTCCACTGCTTTGTGTTCTCTCGCTGTTATCACCCTTGTTGCTTTCTTAGAAAGTCTGTCAAAGCAGGGGAGGTCCCTGGGTCACAGAGAGACATCCTGAGTGGGTAGTGTGAGAAGCCTGGGTGCCTTTCTGTGTGTCTAATTGACTCTTAAATGTGAGGCCCTACCGCATTTTGGCACAAGGAACATAGATAAAGTAGATGCCCCACCACATCTTTCATTCAAGCAGCTCCTCTTTCAGGGTACTTCCACACTTAGTTTATGCTGTTTCTCTTCAGGATTTGTCTGTTTTCTTTGCTCCCTGGCCCTTGTCATTCTGTGATGAATGGCATGTGTAAGGGCTCTGCTGCTGCCATACCAGAGCTGCTCACAAAGGCACTGCCCAAATAGTGACCTGCAGGAAATGCTCTGAGGCTCCCTTCCATTTTCATTTTGACTGAGTCCTCGTGTCCCTGGTGGCACTTCAACCTCTATCTACATGTAGGAAATGCAGAAAGTGTTTCTGTCGCCCTTCCTGCCTCATTCCTGCCTGCCATGGGCAGTCTCACACAGCGGGCAGAAGCCGCGCCGGCGGCGGGAGCGGTCCTGCGTGACAGGCACAGCAAGGAGAAGTGGAAAGGAGCCAAGCTGGCAGGAGATGCTGAGGGGACAAAGGGGGAAGGGGTGAAGAGGCAAGGGGAGGGCGGTATCAGGAGGAACCATGTCTAGTTATAATTATAAGCATTTTTGTCTCTTCTAAAAGCATTTTTACCCTGCAGACAAGGTCCTGTCTTACCACCACCATAGAATTGGCACAGACTGTGATGAAAGTCAGCTACCTCTTGCAACATTGGAAGCTGTAGCTGATCTTGATCCAACTATACAATGCTGTAGTTTTATCAGCACAAGCTTTCTTATATGCCTGGCAGGTCGGATTAACTTTTGCAAAACTGCAACTGAAAGGAAACAAACACAGTGTAAATGAAAAGAGTAAAAAAAAACCCCAAGAAACAATCTCTTTTCTGTCATGTCTGTGAACAGCTTTTACTGTTTTCCCTGGAGAGCCTGCATGCTTGGACAGCGAGTTACTGTGAATTAGTGAGGGTCACTGCCATTGATTAAATCCTCTTTTATGTTTCCCGGTAACTCCTGAATTATGGCAAGAGTTGAGCATATTAATTTAACACTTTTCTTTTTTTCACTGACAGCTCTGATGGAGAAAAAAAATCTGCAAGTCATTTTGAGCAGATAATACTAAATTAAAATAAAAATCAGGAACAAAATGGCATCTCTCTTTTATTCAGAGTTTCACATTGCTATGTTGAAAGAACCATCAATAACTAGTTGAAGTCCTTAGCACAAAAATTTTCATCCTTGCAATTGTGGTGATGCTTTTAATTTATGCGAGATACAGACTAGGACTACAACAAGTGAAATATGGTAAAATAAGGAATATTGCCTTTGTATTTCAAACCTCTGCAGTCCCTTTTCTTACATAGTGACAAAAGACTGTAATGAGAGAATGAAACTATTAGCACAAGCCTCAGTAGTAAAGCTCTTACTTAATGCTAATTATTTTTGTTGGAAATTTTAAATATTATTATTTTAAAAACCTAAAATTTTGTATTCAGACAATACTTATATGTGTTCTTATATAAATGTATATGTGTGTGTGTGTGTCTGTGTGTGTGTGTGTGTGTGTGTCTATACAAACACACACTTATAAAAGTATATGTATTTAAACATATTGGTTTCAGGATGGTGTGTGGGCACTTGTTTTTCTGAAATCAAAAGTTGTTTTCATATTGTTTTGAGAACACACTGAAATTTCCAAAATTGTACAGGGCAGTGGGAGAAAATGGAAACCAACATATGGGAAGATTTTCCCGTCATGAAATGCTGGGCCTTTACCTGATCTATCCAAGTGCAACCCTGACAGATGTGCCTACCCTGTGTGTACAACATCTATGGATGCCACTCCCAGAGAAGTCTCCCTCTCAGACATTTTGCTGATGTCTAGAGCACTTCCTTCCAGAAACTTGTTGTCCACACCAGCAGAGGTGCATGGAAAAAGTTGTCACCTTCCTGTTAATCAAAAGTTTCTTTAATTATGGAAGGCTATTTTGTCCATTTTCTATCTTCTGCTGGTGTCACAGCAGGCATCACCTCATTTGGTCACTCACTGCAGACCACATTTTCCCAAACACTACTGTTTATACTGCTCTGGGCTCAGTTTCCAGGAAATTAAAGATTTCCCTGGGCTTTCCTGGGGTGCGAAAGGCTGCGTTACATGTAGGACAAGCCATGCTGCTGCCTTCAACAGTCACCCCCTTATTGGACATGTGCATATCAGTTCTTTATTTAGGCTTCTCATAATTATGGTTATGATGGTGCTGCTTGTTTTTTGTCTTATTGGAATAGTAATTAGGGGCAACTGATATCAGTAAGTCTCCACAAACACACAAGGAGCAGATACTAAAACATAATCAAGAGTGTCCAGTTTGTTAGCACAATTTTGTGCACAGGACTCTGTTGGAGACCTTTTGGTGTTTCTCTGAGTGCTGCTAGTCTGCATGTTATGCAGAATCATTTGACCACAGTGGCCATTTGTGTCCTTGGACAGTACTACAGCTGTTCAAGAAACAAAATGCCCTGCAGCTGGAGGCACTGCACGGCCATAGTGACTCCCTGGAGGCTCAGGCAGGGCACAGCTGAGCAAGGATGGACTTACAGGCTATCACCCATCAGCAGACCAGCTGCAGTAGCCCGTGTTAGCACTCCCCAGTTGTGTGGTAAACATGTTATCTTAAGCCTCAGGGGAAGCAAGGTCAAGTACAGGTGTTTTACCTATACACTGGAGCACAGTAGTGGCTGGTTTACAGCTAAAGCATGGGGTGAAGTGAAGGGTAACATCTCACAGGGGGACTTCATCTTCTTGTGAAGCCTGTGCTCAAAGACCAGTACTCGTGTGGAATATTAGAAGTCTATAACTTAGAAAGCCTGAAATGGTTGGGGGTTTACACATACAAGAAACATTATTGCTACAACACAGTAGAAATTGAGATGCATCAGCTGGAACCCTACAGTGTGTTGGCTGAGCCTTTTCAATACAGTGTCCCCTTCTGGGTCCAAAATACCCTTAATTGATATTGATTCTGTTGATGGGCTTCAAAGTCTGTTGTCTTTTGCCTCAGGGAAAGGATATGGCCAAGCTGAGGTTTGAGGCAGGTGTATAATGTGAGTTATAATGTTTGACTGGAGCAAAAGCCTTACTCTGAGATGAGGGAGGCTGTAGAGCTTATGTTTATGCTTTTAACACCGTGTCAGATCAGTTGCACCTGCTGCCTTTGGGTAGCCCATGACTCATAGCAACTGAAATTAGTAAAGCAGCAAGATACCCTCCCTTTGCCTGTGTTACCAATCAGAGGTGCCTGCCACAGTGTGCTGTCTTGTGCCTAGGTGCACACAATCAAATAATGTTGCTAGTGCTCTATGCTGTATTCAGAACCAGCACTTTGGTTTTCGATGTGGCTTGAAAGTTGTAAGACTGTGGTAGGAGAGCTCCAAAGCATCAAAGTAGGCTGCCATTAAATGTGCCCTTATGCTTTAAGGACAATACAGATCCCTGTTTTTCAGGGGTTTTTGCAGCAGCATTGCTAGTCTGGTTGGGGTTTCGCTCTCCATGGCTTGCCTAGCTCAACTTGAGTAAGTGATGTTTTCCCTTTTGAGGATGGCCTAATCACCAGCACATTCTTTTATTTCTTTAGCGGTGCCCCTCAAATTGAAGGAAATGAAAAACCAAGAGGCTGCTGTGGGTCAGAAGCTAGTGCTAAGGTGTGAAACCACTTCAGAGTATCCTGCGCTCAGATTCAAATGGTTAAAGAATGGGAAGGAAATAACCAAAAAAAACAGACCGGAAAATATCAAGATCCCAAAAAAACAAAAGTAAGTACAAAGTAATATCTCTCAAGTGGGGCTGGGAGGGCCGGGAAGTGATGTTCACCAGAATGCGAGCATTGAGGTTGTTAAATGCAGTAACACAAAGCTGAAAGCTATGACTTACAGAGGAAGAAAATCTAATAAAACAGAAAGCAATATTATTGTTACTGAAAGTATGAATGAAGTGTGAGTGTGGTATAAATATTTCATAATTCATTTTCCCTTTTCAATTTCTATTTGTTTTTGATAGCCAAAGGCTATGATTTTAACCAGTAAACTGTGTAGACAGGCCATTTTTAAACTGCTAACGAGAATAGAGGTACCTTTTGTTTATTGTCTAAAATCAAAGAACACTTAAAATCATCAAAGGATTGCAGATTTTGAAACATTTTAGAGATTTTTTTTTTCCAGCAGTTTAGTCCTTAAGAAGGGCTGAATGCTGTCCTCATTAGCTCTGAATGTCTTATGCGGGCATGCGGTGGTCCTTTACCAGAGGCATTCCTGCACTTGCAGAACAAGGCGCTGGTGTAGCAGATGTCAGATGAATAGCAAAGCATGCAAATCCTATCCTCCTGTCTGGTGGTAAGTTCCCTCTACATATGACTGATGACCAGTGCCAGAAGATAGACTGGTGCCTTGTTTCTGCAGGGGAAAACTACACCATGCTTTTACTGCATTGAGACAGGAGAAGGCTTTTGCTGTTTTGTCGCTACCTTGTTGTTTAGACTAAAAAATTTTAATTGTCACCAGCTATGAAAATCCATTTGAACACAGTCTTTCAGCTCTCACTTCTGCTCTCAGTAGGCCGGGCAGCTCTCTGGTGCACCATGCCATGCCTTCCCTTCATTCAAGACACAGAGGGTTTGGAATGCACTCTGCAAGAGGCTTTTCAAAGTGTTCAGTTCCCCCATACTTTGTGTCAGGGCTCACCTCACTAGACAACACAAGCCATAAACAAGTAGATATTTGACTTTTTAGACTTATTCAGGTTAAAATTCAGAAATTCTGCCCTCCTTGGCAGTTTCTTGTACCCTAGCTTGGGGCACAAGATGAAACATGAAGAGGGACAGAGCAGCATCACCACAGCCTCCATGCCACAGTCGCACAGATGTCAAGAAGGAACCTGTGATGTCTCCTTCCAGCATTTGCGAAATGGAGCTGTTCCAGGTGGCAGATAGCCTGGCAAATTGTCTGGACTCATTTGCAGAGCCATATGTCTCCGTCAGAGTTGTATTTTCAGTCTATTCTGTAAAGAAAATGTTCAGATCAGAGCCTAGCCCTCAGCTTTCCCAGAAACACAGTGCTGCCTGTGAGGGGCAATTGGTATTTCCTCCACTTGCACTTTGGCTGATGCTGATTGACCAAACTCACTGGGGCTAGGATTTCACCTTCTGGGGCTGAACGTCACCAGTTCAGCATTGAATCAAGGAAGTGCCTTTTTCCAGCTCACTTCTTTGTGGGTTTTTTGCCCCCAAAAAGCTTTGAGGAGCTGTCAGAAGGGAAAATTGTATCTATTGATTTGATATTGATGCATGTGGAATGTGTGAGACACTTTTTCAGCTTGATGTGCCAAAAAGTGTTTAAACTTCCCCAAAAGATACATAATGAAAAATATTTAAATTGTGCCTTTTTCTGGAAGATTGAAATACAAAGTCATCTTCACTCACCGTAAGTGGACAGGGTGCAGGCTTTGACCTGTATTTCACACATTTGTGCTTCCCCAGTCACAATGACACCACACACTGTTGGAATTTCTTTCTTGTGTTTTAGAAATGTCATTGTGGAATGGAGAAGCACGTCCAATTAGAGACCTGAAAATCACAAGATGTAGAGTACAGAAAAGGAAAAGACAAGGGATGTCTACTGACATCTGAAGGATATTCTTTGCCTTCCTACTTTGACATTTTAGTTTGGGGATGCTTCATTGCTTTGCCTTTAATTTGCCATTAATTTCTTCTTTTGCTATTCATGTGTGCATCTGGGACTGAGTAGAAATGAACAGCTTAAGAGGAAATAGATTTTATTTTGATAAAAAGTGGGGCAGACGTGTTGTAAAGCTAAAGAAGGAGGGTGGAAATGCAGTGTAAATGAACGCATAAAAAGAAGTGCACATTTCAGTAAGCAAAGCCGCGTTAAAAAGATCCCATTGCAAATTAGAGGAGTATCAGAGATCAAGGCGGTTTTTTCCCCACTTATGTTCTGGGGGTTTTTTTGTGATAGCACACTGATAAGTGTTTGTCATGTTCATATGCTTCTGTATTGTTACACAAGCATTTTAGTGTGAATTTTTTACTATTACCAAATGTGAGAAACATCAACTACTAAGGTTAGGGTAGTTGATAAGCTGTCTGAGATTAATGTTTGTTTTAAAGTTCCAATGGCTACATAAAAAGTAGGCTATGTTTATGAAGAGCTGCTAGCATGCAGAATACCACAGCCTCACTGGCATCTTCAATCCAAACACTTGAAAATAACACTTTCTAACATATTTACAAAAAGCTCACGAAGCTTATTTGTAGTACCCAATGGCCACTGATTTCTATCAATGTAGTATTTTGCAAGAAATCACCCTTCTTTTTGTGTGATGGCAGAATAAAATGTGTTTATTGTTGGAATAAAAATAAAGGTTTCTTTTGTTTGGCTACATAGCCAGAGCTAAAGCTAAATAGCTTTAGGTTTTTTAACAAACTGCAAAATACCTGGCAGTATGATGAAGTGTCTTATCTCAGAAATTGAAAATGAAGACCTTAGCTTTATACCTGAAGTAAGCAAGGAAAAGATAATACATCAGCTTGGTGGTTTTGGGCACCTTGGCCAGAGTGAATAGTACTAGATCAAAGGATTTGCTGAAGTGGAGCACATGCTGACTTCTTTTAGTGTTTTAAGAGTCTAGAAGACCCCGTGGCGATGCAGGCTTCCTCAAAGCTTAGCCTTCCAAAGGCTGCTTTGCATGTCAAATGGTTTCACTCCTCTATGCTCCCTAGGATAGCTTCAGGGTGGTTGATTCAGAGAGTGCAGAGCCCCAGCATGTGATGGCCCCACCTGGACTACTGTGTCCAGCTCTGGGGCCCCCAAGGAAAGACATGGACCTGCTGGAGTGGGTCCAGAGAAGAGCAGTTGATTACAGGGCTGGAGCACCTTTCCTCTGAAGACAGACTGAGAGAGTGGGAACTGATTATCCTGGAGAAGAGGAGGCTTTGGGAAGACCGTACAGCACCTTTCAGTGCCTAAAGGGGGCTGCAAGAAGGCTGGAGAAGGAATTTTTCGGGGATGTGGAGTGACTTGGCAAAGGGGAGTCTCCTTGAACTGAAGGAGGGTATTTTTAGGTTAGATATTAGAAAGACATTTTTTACTGTGAGTGTGGGAAGGTACTGACACATTGCACAGAAAGATTGTGGGTTCCCAAACCTTGGAAGTGTTCAAAGCCAGGCAGGATGGGGCTTTCTGAGTTAACCTGGTCCAGTGAAAGCTGTCCATGGAAAGTGGGTTGGAACTGTGTGATCTTTAAGGACCCTTCCAACCCAAACCACTCTGATTTTATACTTCTATGCCAGTATGGCAGGTGAATCACACCAAATGGCTATATTCCTTCTCATTACACTGGAGAGTCAAGAGAAAGGGAATGACTTTAAATTTTAATGAAGTGCATTTAAAGCACTCACTTTTACCTCAAATTTGTCAGAGTAAGAGCATGCAGTTAGTGAGTTTCTGCTGATGACTGCTGATGATTGATGAGGCCATGATTGGTTGATTTGTGTGTCCAGGCTCGAAGCTATTTCTGTGTGAGAGTAGACATTCAGAAAAAATCCGGCCCCAGACAAGAGCTTTTCACCTACTAGCTAACTCTCCCATGGCTGTCTTCTACTGTGATAGCATTTCATTTTCCTTCTCTGATTTCAAATGCAGGCGAGACCTGTACATTATTGGTTTGTGCAGTGTGCTGTGTAAGTCAGGCGCTCTTCATTACGCGAAGAGAGACTCCCTTATCATGGTTGGGGTTTTTTTGTGGCAGAGACTAGGTGTTCACCACTTCTAGATGATGGCTTTGGGTGCAGTAGTGCACGAGGAAACTTTGTGTATAAGTGCCTGGTACCTTGAGCTTCATCCAGGCTTAGCCTAGATATTTGCCTGCAGACAGGCAATTCTCAGTGACAGATGGAGACTGGAAGCAAAATGAATTCAAGCAATCAGATAAGGTGGGCTGGGACTGCATTCTGCAGATGTGTTTCTTTCCCCTTCCTGTATGAAGACAAGCTCAGCAGTGTCATAGCGGCAATGAGCTAAAGATTCATCAGAAGCAAATCTTACAGGGAGTGGCGTTTTTTTTTTTTGGAGTAGCATGATATAGTTTGAGAAAAGGACAAGCCTTTGAAAATAAAATCCCTTATCAGGGGCTTTAAGTCAGTACTGTTGGAGTACTGCATTGCTAGGAAACTGCTTCATTTACAGCCATTAATGAGTCATCTTCTGCTCTGTTTTGAATTCTGTCCTAATACCTCTCAATGATATTTTTAAGGCTATAAATATTCATATTATTTCTCCTGCTCTCAGAGACAAAATTTCTTACCAGGTTTTTTATAAAACCAAGAGTAAATTTGGCTTGTTAGAAATGGATTTGTAAGAAATATTGATGCTTCATCTATTCTAATATAAAAATAAATTCATAAAAGGAAGACCCAATTCCTTGTATTTTCCCATATATATCAAGTAAAACAAAAGCAATAAAAATAAACATGCAGGGCAAAGAGTTTCTTCACAAGCCAAGCAGGCCACACAATCAGTTTGCATCAATATTAGTTAATGTATGGAGAGGATTGCAGCAAGTATACAACGGGTGTCCTCATTAAAGTGATGTAGCTGCAGCTGTGCTTCCTTTTCACTGGGTTACAGTGGATTCTTAAAAACGCTTAGCCTGTTTACCTTGCCTTTTGAAGCTTCCTGAGGCTACAACTTCCTCTCCATCTAGACAAGCGTCTGCAAGTATGGCTGAGAGATAACCTGTTGCAATATAGGAAATATCACATGTCCACACAAGCTGTTAGGTGGTGTAGAGCACGGCAGGACTTTATGGTCAGGCCCTCAACAGGCTGTTGTGAAGGCGGATGGCTGGCAGGCAAATTAAAAAGCAGGCCGCTTTTACTGTTGTATAAGCATAGCTGTTAGTCAGGTGCAAAATTTTCACACAAAGACACAGTAGCATTCAACTTTTGGACATTTCTGTCAGTGTGTTTACCACTTTTTTATCATCTAGTCATCGTTGCCACAAGCTAGAGTCTGTTCTTGTATGCCATATAAAGTGCAGCCCAGTTAATTAATTCAGCACTGGAAACTGGGCTCCTAACATTTCCTGAGAAGGGAACCCAAATACTCAGCTATTCATTCCTTTACCATTTGAGAAAACCTGAGTAAATTGCTAATCCTAGCTTGGTGGCTCCGCCCTCTTGCAAGCCCAGTGGCCTTGAGAAAGCAGTCCTTTTTCAGGGCATGAGGGGAAACTCTTGTGATGCTGATTTCTGGCAGAGAGGGCTCCACCTAGCACACAGCTTTCATTCCATGACAGCTGACTCCTCAGCAGTAGGAGTTTCACCTAGAGGCAAGGCAGGCTGAGCTGCCAATAAGGAGGTGTTTGTATAGCAGATAGCAGATGGGACAGTGTCCTGTGATGGAAGCAGGGGTGGCTCACAAGGATGTGTTGAAAATGACGCTGAACATTTTGGTTGCTTCAGAAGCCCACACTGCTACTACAGATGTGTTTGTGGTTTGAACCAATGCCTGCAAAACCAATTTGCAGAAGGGGTAACCAGTTGTGATTTCTGCATGGGAAGTTAGGAGACAAAGCAGTGCTGAAGCAAAGCAACTCCCCGAACATTGTTTAGCTCAGCAGTCATGGTGGTGACTATGAGCTTTTAGAGTGAGCAACTGCTGCCTCCTGGGGCTCAGCCCTTTAAGTCAGGGTGGGCCAGCTTAGGAACACTGGCTTCAGTGTTTATGCACTCTGAGTGACTATTCTGTAGATCAGTTTTTATGACAGGCAGAAACTTCCCCAGAGCGCTTCTTTTAAACACTAACTGGGAACAGCAGTAATATGTGCATTTTCCCCAAGCTAGTCATTCTCTGCAGTCTAGGTAATGGGATTATTGCCATCCTGTGAGTTGGGGACCCCATGAATGACACCAGAACATGTTCCTACAAAATTAATGGGTAGGCAGGAGTTCTGCATTTGAAAATCTAATCTTAAAACCTTGGAGACTGATTAAATTACATCTCTGAGCCAGGAACAAAATGTAGCTTCATGCAAATTGTGCTCCTGCCCTTTTTTTTTTTTTTGTTAGCACTGGAGAATGATTTACTATTGGGGCTTCAGAGGCTGTTAAAGAGTGTGTTCTAATCTCATGATTATTTAGTCAGATGTTAGGAACTACAGTACTTACCCAGAACTCTACTAGTGGTAATATGTAGGGTAATCTATTCCCCTGTAGGGAAGGGTAATCTATTTTAAAATTACACCCATCTTGGTGGCATCTGGACAGCCAACAATTTGGCTGAGAGAGGATGGTTGTTGGATGGTTGTTTCCAGATTTCCTTTAAGAGCAAAGACTTCTCTCATACAGAAAAGCATAAGCAAGTATCTTCATTTGGGTTCATGAATATGCCTGTTTTCCAGCAGCCTGTAAGAGATTTTTTTTTATTCTCCTCCCTTCTTTCAAGCCTGCGTAGTGTTGATCTGTCAGTAAGAATGGAAGACAAGACTCTCTGTTGAAAAGAATGGGGAAAAAAAAGTGCTTCAGTTGATGCAGTGACTGTTATTCCAGTACTGGATGTTTATATGTTTTTTTCTGATTTCACAGGAAGTACTCTGAGCTTCACATTTACAGAGCCACATTGGCTGATGCTGGGGAATACGTGTGCAGAGTGAGCAGCAAGCTAGGAAATGACAGTACTAAAGCCAGTGTTATCATCACAGACACCAATGGTAAGGCTTGACTCATTATTTTACTGTCACATTTGGAAAGACCATGGATTAAAGCTGCCGGCAGGACAAAGGGCTTAGGAGCAGGACAAAGCTTGGCAGGTGAAGTGGAAGTGGAAGCACTGAAATCTATTAGGTGCACTAAGAAAAGTAGTCAGGCCTGACTTGTCTGTTATGCAGTTGAGATACTCAATTTGCCTTACAGACAAATGGGCTGTCTCCTACAGATCTCAGGACAGAGCAGCATTTTCTGTGTAACACCAAGTCTAAGACACCGTCTAGTCAAGGTTAGAAAAAGATGAAAGAAATGTTATTCTAATTCCTGTTATGCACAGTGGGGGAAGTTGCATTTAACCTAAAACATGTCATAGTCTGAACTGCTAAACCAGCACTTCTCACTTTAAGTAGTATTTGTATTGCTCTGATTGCCACCATTTTTACTTTCACATATGTTGATAGGTTTTTCCTTTGATTTCTAAAACAAACACAAAGGCGTGAATGTATCTGAAGGCAAATTATTCAAAGGCTTGAGTGTGATTCAGATACTTTGATTGTGATTTAAGGTTATTTCCTGAGGAGTAGAGCTTCTCATGAAATAGATAGCATTCAGACTTACTCAAAAGATTTACAGTTATTGTAGACTGCTGTTTTTGCAGGGCTCATTTCATTTACAGGGAGTTCCAGTCACTTCTGATGAAATTTTGTGTTTCCACTAATTTTGTGTTTCCACATAAATGTATTGCAGTACTGTTTCTCCTTTGGGAAGGCAGTGGAGGCAGCAGTTCAGCTGAAATCTTGTTTTTCAAGTGTGGCTTTGACTAATTCTGATCCCATAATTCAAACTCCAGTGTCCAGCCAGTTGTGAGGTATGAAACAAACATGCCCTCATTAGCAACAAAGCTGAAGTCCTCTACATATCGTAGATGAGTTAAAGATGTTATAGCAATGTGAATTTACCAGGCATGCTTTTCTGTTCCACATTTTTGTGCTCTTAAGTGGGAGATAGGCATTTACATAAACAGAAAACCAAATGTAAACCTTTTCCAGTGGGATTTGTCTTTGTCTATCTACTGTTTTGTAATCACACAGCAATTGCTTGACTATATTCACTTTGTATATTTGCTATTCTATTTCATCAACTAAAGAATCTCAAGTGCTAGAATTTCATTCTAGCTGTATGGTATTATAATCATAAGCAGATGTCAGGAGACTGATATAAAACATCAAGTGTTATTTACTGGAATGTTACTAAGAGGAAAAATGGGTAGGTGTTTCTGTGTAGTTTTGTAGACTCTCGGTTTCCATGAATACAAATTTTGGTTGCTCATTAGCTGCTTACATGGAAAGCTCCTATACCGTTTCCATAACTCAGCTGTAGGCACTGTGCCTAGGCAGTGATACAGATAAATGCAAAAAAAAAAAAAAAAAAGCTTGACTATTTTCTATTACTTTCTCAGACAAGGAACAGTGTTATGGGGGTGCATGCAGAACCTGATTCCTGTGCTACGTGACATGGATTTTTCAACTTCCTTTTGGGCTATGCTGAATGACTGCAAAACACTCCTGCTGCTAGAGGGCAGGAGCTTGATCTCAGTAGAAAGTATTTGTGCCAAGCCCTGTTATCTGCATCCATAACATATATGTTAAAATCTCCCTAATTGTGTTACGAAGTGTAAATTGTTTAAAACACAGTCATGCATGCAAATGCAGGGCAAACTGGAATCCAGTCTAAACCTGCCAGCTGGCTCTTGTCTGTAAAGATCTGAACTGGAAACTCAATGATATCTGGACTAGAACATCTCAGTGATATTTGATCATCTAGACTCAGGCATGGCTGCATTCACTGTTCAAATAAATCAATCATGCATATTTGGTTGCTACACATATATCTGAGCCTTTTCTGCTCACTGTACCTTATGAATTACCAATAAAATTGTTTCTAATTTTCCTGCTAATGGTGGAATGTTCCACCTGGATTTGAGAAACAGCATGGGCAACATCTGGTGACTTAAGAGCAATAGATCCTTATGGCCTCAAAGGGCGACATCTGCCTTGCAAACAGGGATAGACCCCCTGCATGGGTGACCTCCTCACCCTTCCTTCCCCCACATTCCCTGACCTCTTCCCCTTGCTAGCTTAATGACAGATTTGGGATCCAAACTCAGTAATGAGCCCTGAAGGGCAGTCATTACTTAGGTCCTGTTTAGGTGGGAGGTCCTGCAATATTCTTAAGAAAGAAAGAGTTTAAAATTAAAAGAAAAAACCAAAACAACAGACAAAAATCCAGCGTATTTAACTCTTACTTGTTATTACCTGTTAATGGGCTTTTGGGGAAGCCCTTGGGGTCCAGTGTAGCCCAGGAGCCCCTGTAGAAAACTAAAGCATGGGTATCTGAGAAGGCTGGATCTCTCAAGGTGAGGAGAGAGATTGCTTTCTTCCACCTCCAGCAGATAGGGTAACAGTGAGGTAAAGAAAAATGCACCAGAGGGTCTGACTTTCTTATGGTGATACTGGTCTGCTCTGCCATGTGAACCATAACTTAAATTATGACCTTTAATTTAGTGACTTCACCTGGTCATATTTATTATATGTGCCCTGCTATCTGTAAACGAGATCTTCCTTTCCCTTTGTGCTGATTAGTCTAAGAGTGAAGGTAGACAAGGTAATGGCCTTTCTGGGAATGGGGTTATTTTTATTTCCCTGTAAGATTATTGGTTTTCAGTGTCTAAAAAATATCTGGGTTTAAATTCCCTAGCATTTTATCAAATTAGGGCTATCTTAGTTGAAATTATCTTTACTGTTGTATGCCACAAAAGAGAACCCCAGGGCCAGACCAAAGGTCTGTTTATCATGGTGCCTTGTCTCTAACATCAACTACCAATGGACATTAGGAAAAAACATATGAAGAACAAGGCAAATGTGTTAGGAGTTTCCCCCTCAAGAATACAAAAAGCCATACATTTACCACCAAGGTTGCTGATTTTAATTCCCTGCTCCAAGCATAGAAAAACTAGTATTTCTCAATAAAACAGTTGTAAAATACTTTTGTTGTTTTCAGTGAGCAAAGACCTTAATTTTCCTGATCTCATTCCCCGAAGTGGTAAACTTCTCTGTCTAAAACAGTAATATTCAATGCAATAGTAACTCCTGTCCTTCTTACTGTTATTATAAACATTGTTGGTAACTTAAAACTGCCAAATTTGCTCTTGTGCAAGTTTTTGCTACACATAAACATGAACACACACCCCACACAAACTGTATTAACCTACACAGACTTTTAAATTTTCCCAGTTTTACTGAAAGAAGTATAAATCTTTGTCGTAGAAACGTATGTCTGGATTTAAAATGTAACAAATATAAAAATAGCTAGACAAAGACAATTTTTACCAGTCTTAATAGCAAGCGATAGGAGCTGTTCTCTTCTCTTTTAAATTTATAATGAGTGTAACTTGCCCACAGGATATGAGCTGCCTTCTTATTTTCATTCACTCATACTCACGTGTGCTCCCTTAAGAAAGTTTGTAATTGAGGTCAGAGTAGAGGCATGAAGTTCTCCTGGTGTTGAATAAATAGTACGCAAGTTTGCTCATGCAATTGTAACTGCTTTTTTTGTTCATCCTGATTTCTTACTTTACCCAGGCAAAACTCTTGTGGTGAATTTTTCAGGGATTTCCTCATCATCATAGGACCTTACTATGCTTAATAATATTTCACACCACAGCCAAAGTTTCCAACTTGCTCACAAAACCCTGTATTTAGACAACTAGCTAAATGATATCTTTTTGATAAAGAGTCAAGCATGCTCTATCTGCATGTGGTGTCAGTCTTTTCCATTAAAACTTGTTGGCATGATTCTTTTGCCTCTCTGAGGATGTTTTCTGTGCCCAGCGTGTTTCAGGGTGCAAAAGCGTGGATTCGTGCAGAGATATTTCAAAAGCCAGAAGTCTGCAATGCTGGTTCTGCTGGGCAGTATGCCAGGTTTTGGGTGAGCGGTATTCCTTGATCTGTGGAAAATGAGTTGATATAGTTTGACTCATCAGTGTGGGTGGCTGGGACAATTTTGCCTGAATTGATAGGTACAAGAACTACTCAGGTGATCTGTTAATGTATCTCAATAGTAGGCAAAAGTGAGCCTTGGTAAATTCATTGGCTACACAGTGGCCTGTGCAGGCTTCTGGTTTTGCATCCATAGAACTTGCAGTAGTAGTAACGGCACCAAGTTGTACAGTAATCAATAAGGATCTGATACTCATAATTCATTCAATTTTAATTTGCTCTTTGTCTTCTGAAGACAGACAGTAGCTTAGCTTCAGTAAGATGACTGAAAAATAAGTAAATAAAAACATCTTATATCTAGTACCCATAGAGCATGTGACAAACCATGAAATACTTCAAGTGCTTCTTCTGTCCAAGACTTGATTAAAATAGGAGATCAAGGTGCCTCTTCTCTCCAGCATAATTGCAGGCAACCTGGGACATAGTTTGTTTTGAACTGGCTGGCATAATGAGTCAGATTCTCCCCTGGAGCAAATCAGCATGCTTAGACCAATGTCACTGATTTGGTCATGGAAAGAAATGTGGCCATCACTCAATTTGGTATTGCAACTCTCCTAAGAGTACTCTTGAACCTTTCTTTGCAATTTGACATACTTGGATTGAGAGCAATGTTTTAACCTGAATCAGGTCAGTAGTTTCTTGAAGGAAAAAGGGGAAAAGTATGGTAGTTTTATGAAACTAAAAGTTAGTGTAGCCACTGGATCACCCTGTGTCTTTGACCACGTATGCCTGCATGCCTCGGAGGCCCCAGACTATGGCCTTACCAACCTTCTACACAGCTACCCTCTGCTCTGCCATCTATAGACCGAGTGACAGTGATGAAGAAAGTGCTCCCGTTTCCTCGAGGTGTATGTTAGCTTGTGTCATTGTTTGTATAATTCAGATGATATCACCCTAACAGCACAAACAATTCAAAAGGCTTAAAACTTACATCACTGCCAGAAAGTACACCTCAGGATGACAAAAAGCTTGTTTGCATCTCTAACTACCTATGGTGTCTGAATCCTTCTCAGAGCCCAGGTTGTTGTCCCTGTCACGGTCCTCAGAGCGACCGCCTGCAAGGCCTGAACTAAAACCTGTGAGATCAACCAAATCCCTTCAGCTTGCTCAAGCAGCCTTTTTTGCATTAGGCCTCTGACAAACTAACTGGGGGAAAAAAAGCTGTGAGGGCATGCACAGAGCTGTTCACAATAGCAGCTGTAAGGCTCTTTAATATTTGGTTATCCTGGAGAAAAGGTTTTAGCTGAGGAGGAGAAGGACCTCCTGCCTCAGAGCCATACAGCAGAGCTTGTTGCCCATGCAACAAGGAGTAGTCTCCTCTCAGCAGCCCAGACAAAATTCCATGTCTGGAAGGATGGATCAATATACCAAGGCCAGCAAGGTGATGGGGTTGCTGGAAGTCCTGTGTGAGTTGAAGGAGCTCTTCCCTGTTATGTCAGACTAAAGAGCAGAAGATGCTGCTGGCCCAAGTACTAAGGAAATAGGATTGAGAAGCTGCAGAGACCTGCTCTTTAAAACATGCCCAAACAAGGATCTCTCATTAATTCTTCAGTATTTTTACATAAGTAAGCCCCTGCAGAAACTTACCCAGTTTCAGGAAACAGCATTTCACCAAGACTTAGTATTCCTAGAAGTGCCAGGGGACAGAACTGGTTGTAGCCTCTGAGGTAGGTTCTCCTCATGGGAACTTAAACGTGATGATGAAGACAGGGCTGCAGGCTGCCATCTCCATACCCTAGCAGACTGCCGCAGCAGCAGTATTATGTTTGAAAAATGGTTCCGGCCTCTTTCAACTCAGGCAAGTACTGATGGCCTGCTATGAGAAGCCTCTTTTTTGTTTGCTTCTTGTGTTCAGATGGCTTGTCATGTAGATCTGTGCTAGCCTTCCCAGGCACTGTAAAATGCCTTTCTTATGATTGTGGTGCGCGGTGTGCAGTAAGCAATACACACAAATGTTGTGTCTTCCAAACTTTAGCATCCACTGTTAGTGTTGCTAACACGAATGTTACTAGTGGGACTTGATAAAGGGTAACTTTGCCACATGTTTTCCAAATGTATTTCTCAGCACTTCAGGTGTAGGAGGCTCTGGCTGTATTTTCCACTGGCAGGGAAGCTTCCCGTCGGTGTTTGTACTAACACAGCTGGGCTGGGGAGGTGCCAGTAAGAAATGCTCCATCAAGCTCAGCACAGGCACTAAATGGAACATGGTTTCTTTAAAGGTGAAAGAAAAGTTTGCTCCAGTTGTGCCAGATGCTGAGCTATGCAGCTGTCAGACCTGTTCCATCTCCTGACATGACTAAGAAAGGTTAATTGCTCAGACAACCCAGCTGCACAATAGAGAAACTGCTGTTATACCTGAAAATTGGTCCTGAAAGCTGCCTGGCTACAGGCCACTGTGTTCCAAGACCTAATGCAAAGGTTTTGACCTTAAAAATTTTACTTACGATACACACTTTCATGCCATGCATCACTGGCTGCCAAGGAAATGCTGCATAACATGTTATCTCCCATTAGTGAGATGAAACTGGGATGTACTAACTAGGCAAATAGTATACTTGCCAAAGAAAGCTGGACCAAAATAGGAAAAAAAAAATACAAAATAAGAGCAAGCAATTAAGAAGTTAAAATACAGAGTCAATATTAAAGTTTAACAAGAGGGATGTTGAAGGGAAAGCAGTTGGACTAGTTTTGTCTCTGGTCGAGTTTCTGTAAACTCTGGAGGCAATGAGCAGAGAACCACTGGAATCCAGATTCACAAAACAGAATAAAAACATTCCGGAGTTTCCTTTTCCTATATCTCTTATGAGGTATTTTTAAAATTCTGTTTGTTTGACCTACTAGGGGATTCTTGGTGTGCCTTGACGTTTCAGGGCAAGACTTTTTTCTTGGGATTCAGGGCCTTTCTCCAGCTATAGAGTTGAAACTTCTACAGCTGCATTGAACTGCACCACTTAATGTCTGAAATGTGTTTTGAGAACTCGGGGAAGTCCAAGACTGTTGATGAATACAACTGAAGAGTGATTTGTTCACACCTAAGAGATTGCACACAGTTGCGGCTTGCGGGGACAGCAGAGCACTCACACATCAATGCTGTCATTGGAACAAGGTCTCCGTGCAAGTCTGTGAAGTCTAAACAAAGGCTTTCTACATTCTGCTTTCTCCCATCTGTGCGTTTTGCATTAGCAAGGATCTAAATATGGCAACATCATCCCCCTTAGCCATCAGCTGGTTCAACAAGTGAGTGCAAGCAGCCCGTGCCAGTATGTAACTAGCAATAGTGTATGGAGATATACATAGGACCATTATGGAAGCGCAACCTTTCCCATCTCTTCAGCAAAGGAACTGTTTGATTTCCATCACAGAGCCCCCAGCAGTCCATGAGGGATGGGGTTTGCATGTGTGGCTCAGAACATTTCCCTGAAGTGGCAAGTGACACTATTGGATGTGCTTACCAGCAATTCAAGTGATATGAATGGGGACATGTCTTTGCAAAATTTAACTGCCTAGAAGCATAAGGAGTGAATACTCACACTGACGTCTTCCAGAAACAGAGCCATCTGGATGATTTCTCCTGTTGCCACTGATCAGTTATTCCCAGAGGAAAATGAGAGATTGAACAACTGGCTGCTTTCAGAAGGAGCAGGCTTTTTTCTTCAGTTTTGCTAGTAGGCAGCATCATTTTTTTGGTTTTTTCCTGAAAAGAAACTTCTGCAAGTTGACATCTGATTGAAGTCTCTGCCCACTGAAGCAAAATTTAAGCTTGCCTCTTTGAACACCTTTTTTTTCTTCACCTTGTTCATTCTGGACCTGAATGCTCTTAGAGGATCATCTGACACCATATTATAACTTCTTGTTGCCTCTTGTGTTTTCCAGAGAGTACCCGCAAGATACCAGTGTCAACAGAAGTGACAAAAACTTCTTCACGTAAGTTAAATTAACAGAGTCTTTCTGTCTCTTTCTTTTCATTTCTTCTTGAAATTGCTTCTACAGCTCTGAAACAGCTCCTTCTTAACAGAGAACAATTCATCTACATCCAGCAGCTCTGTTTCTGCCTATCACCTTGCATACCTGAGCTACTTCAGAGACCAAGAAATGAATGAAGAAGGGCTAAGCATACTTTTTACTATCCTGGGGCTGTATTGAGGAAGCTAATTTGGCCTACAGTTGTCAGGCTGCAGCAGCCCAACTGAAGAAGTATTTGTGTTGTTAGGAATTATGTTTTAAAAAAGCTCTTACCTCCTTCTATAAATCCTAGCAGCTGCTTATGAGTTTACTGAGTGTATAGGCATATTGATGTATCCTCAGGAAACTCCATTGCCTAGACTGCTCTGTTCCTCAGGGCTCTACATACCATTTCTGACAGCTCTGCAGGGTCCGTGAGTGTAGACAGGTAACTCACTGTCAGTAATTTAACCACTTTTGAAGCTGCCTTGGCATACTAGGAGCCCTCTCCAGGTGATTTCCTTTCAGGCTGATGGAATTTGCTTTCAGCATCCTTCCTGCAGTTACGTATTGCATACTTCCAGAGTTGCAATACTGCTGGAACTGACCCCAGTGAGAAGCTGCTTTCATTATTTAACTGTTAAGAGTTACTTTATATATGGCCACAACACAAGCACTTGTCTTTACTGATGACTTTGGCTGAGACAATTGTAGATAAACGTGTATAAGCCGAGCAACCCAAGGATTTACAAGATGCACATACCTCCCTTGGCAAAGAGGCTGGGGTCCTGCTAGCTTTTTTGGGAAAGCTATGTCTGGCAGGGACGAGTTTTAGTGTGAAATGACAGTGTTTGTAGGCTAGATCAAGGAAAACAGTGTGATTGCCAGATTTTGCATTTAGCATGCCTGCAGCCTTTCCTTTGATGCATCTGTGTGTGTGGCGACCTACTTCTGAAATCTTGGCATTGCTGCCTGACAGAAGAGACGTTGGATGTGCCCATATTCTTTCATGTTCTCAGTGGGGCCTGTCACTGGTGCTTCACGGGGAATATATGAGACCGCATAGCTAATAGCAAGTGTCCTGTAACCATTGGAACCATTTTTGTTCAAAGAAGGTGACACGCTGGTCACTGACTCCACTGGGCTTGCCTTGCCTTCTCCCTTGTGCAGCAAGAATGTAGTCCCTGCACTTCTTTCCCATGAATTAAAGTTCTTGTTCTTGAGCGATCTCTCTCCCTGCTTATGTCCCTTCAAGTGCCTGCTGTTACAGTACTGTCCTCCTCTTTACTGCTATTGTGCTGCTGGAGAGGAGGAAGCTCGGATGTTCAAAAAGCTGGCTGCATTCCTGATGAATCTCTGCACTGGCAGATTTCATGCCAAGAAACACATCACGATATTGTCCTCAGAACAGCAAAAAGAAACATGTTTAGTGGCTGCTTGTTGAGGTCTCCACATGGAGCTCTGAGGGCGTCTTTGATATGTGGCTGGAGCAGAGACCAGCTTAGTCCCAAAGCCATCCAGGTGCTGTTTTTTCTACTGTTCTATCCCCACTCTGGGTCCAGACCTTGCCTTTCTCTCACACTTCATGAGTTTCCTGGTGACAATAATGCCTGAGGTTTTGGGTACTGCTGATTTTTTCCCAGGACTTTCAAATGAAAATAATTCATTAGTATGTTGTTTCTTTAGTTGAAGATAGACTATTGTGAAATGCTGGTGTTCAAATCATCAGGATCTAGGTCTCTTGAAGTATTGCTACAGTTACTTTTTGATGATAGGAGGACTTACAGAGCAGTCTTAGTTTTTAAGAGTGGGTTTTTTCTGCCTAAAACCAGGCTTTGTTAGGCAGCAGATTTGTCTTTTCTGTGTGACATGATATGTCAAATATTTCACTACAGAGCACGCAGTATGCCTCACCTGCTCCCTAGAATTCACAGATTGGCTGTTAGCCACCTGTACTTCACACTGGCAAATCACACTGCCACCTTAGGCAAAGTATTCTCTCTTCAAATTATTCCTTTCAACTGATAATACTTCTCAAGCCTTCTCTTGAATTCTTTATTCATGCATGACACCATATATGATTTTCTAGATAGTGAAAGCCCATGAAGCCATCCAGATACATGTCTCTTAATTGCTGAATGGTTCAGGTTCCTATAGTTCAGGAGGTTCAGAACTAGATCAGGCTACCTGCTTCTTCTATAAACTTTTCTGAGTGCTTCCTTTGTGTGATTTGTGTTGAGGATTATTTACCATTCTTTTTCCTTTCTTTGTAACCACTTTGGGGCTGGTGCTATGTCCCATTTTTGTCTGGAATGTGTTCTGCTTTCCCTTCCATCTGCAGCTCTCTGCAGAGGTGGTGAACTCTCCTCTCTTTCAAGCCACAGAAATCCTAAACTATAGTTGTGATAGACTGAAATTCCTTACTGTTCAATTGGAGTTATGTGAGAAGAAGATAAGCTAGTGCTTCCTGGGTCAGCATGTGGAGCTTCAAGACCTACTGCTTTCCACTTTCCTCTGATGCTGTCAGAAACAGCTGAAAATTTTATTCTGTCTTTGCCAGTTTTCTCATGGCCTTTCCTCCCAGGACTATGGAGCATTTTTGCTATAATTGATTATTCACAGTGTGCCTAGGACATGCTGAACCAACTTTGAAGTTCTTTGCTTTCTCAAGCTATCTCATTTTTTTCTCTGCTCTGCTGGGTTTCTGACTACTGAGGAAAAAGAAAAATAAAAGAAATCTCTACTGGGGGAGGATGTTCAGGCTCCTCCAGTATAGTGCTGTAGCTGTGGCTGTATTCTTACAACTTTATTGTTACTTCTGTGTGTTGCAGAACCCATGCTTAGCATACAAGCTTCAACAGAAGGAACAAACACTTCCTCCTGTAAGTATATACAAGTTGTTTAAATTACTGCTGGCAAGACCCTAAAGTATATTTCTCCCTTCCTAGCTCAGAAAAAAAAGTGCATTAAGAGATCAGGAGTGACTGGTGGGGATTTCTGAACTACAGAATTGTTATTTGTTATATATTATTGGAACTCTCAGAGACATGCTCTTTGTCTATTGAGGCTCAAGCACCTTCCTTCAGAAAGGTCAAATGTAGGTTTGGGCAGGGCAAAGGAGGAGGAAACTACACCAATGTTTCCTGCTTGGAATTCTCTTCCCTGCCCTCCCCTGACAATATATTACTTCAAACTCTGTGTCCTCTGCCTCCACAGCCCCTGACCCTGGGGTAGCTGGGGCACCCTCAGGTCCAGCTCCCACCTGTGTGCATTTCCCTTCATCTGCATGCCAACTGGTGCTTGTTAGAATTCCTTGGACTCTTTCTTATGTGCCCCACTACCCTTGGGAAGAAGATGTGGAAGGTGAGGGCATGGTTTTGTGTGAGAGCCAGAAATGGTTCTTTACTAGGTAAGAGAGATTGTCTCTCTGCTTATCTAAGGAGCACACTGGGAGCTGCAGGGGTACCAGTGAGGAAAGTGACTCTTTTCTTCCTCAGTAGTGATGCTTCCCAGGGAAGCATGCATTACAGCCGTAATCCTATACAATTTTACCCTTGAGAACCATTGGGAAGAACCTTCCAGTTCTTTACTAGAGCCAAATCTACCACCTATCAGCCTGGTTTTGAGCAGTCTAGAAGGCCACTTCACACAGTCAAAGTCAGTGGGGTTGTGGGAGGTTACTCTAAAGCACTAAGTGTTGCCAGCTGCTAAGAACAGGATGGCAGGTGAGGTAGACCAAACTGAGGTAGGCCGGGGTAGATCCACCCTGACAGTTCCAGGGCTGCTATAAAATGTGCTTTATAGCAAACTATACATGAATGCCCTTAACTCACATCTAATAGCTACTGTAGCAGCACCAGAAGGAAAGGCCAAACCCATATCTCTGTATTTTTCCAGATTTTCTTCTCAGCTACTACTCTGATAATTCGTCTGTTTTGAAAGAATTAGAGAAATTTGATTGGTTATTTAAAAAGCTTTCTGCCAGCAAGGTAAATCCTCTCTGTTCTGTTCTCAGAAGCATTTATGAACACTGGGGTTAGTACCATTCAAGTCATTAAAATAAGTAATGGAGAGAGAGGGCAATATTGGATATTGCTGCCTGTGCTGGGTAGGAAAAGCAGGAGGGAGCCAATGTTTATTGCTAACAGATGTGAATGTCTACTCACACTACAGAGTGATGAGGGAGTTGACGATGTACTTATTTTAAAGTTCTTTAGGGATTTTCTTGTCTGAATTTCCATGTGACATGTCCATTTCACACTTGTCACTGTCAATCTTGTAGCAGCCACAGGAGATAAAATAAACTGTGTCCTTCCACTTCTCAGACAATAGCAGATGTTTAGACAACACGCCAGCACTGTCACTGATGGCCAGGCACTGGGAAAGACCTGGAAACAGCAGAGTGATTCAGTAGGATCTCTCCACTAGGGCTTTCACAAGAGACGTGTCATGCTTTGCTTCTTTTGGAGTTTCAGTGACAGATATTCAGAGAGGAAGAAGTTTAGAAAAAAATCCCACTTCCGTAATACCCTCCAGAACTGACATCCCAAACCTGAAGATCCCTTTTATGTGCATGTATTGCTACACTCCTCAAAATCAAGTCCACTTTGAGAGTGTGGACCTCCATTCTTAAATAAAGGAGAAAGAGCAGGCATTTGGCATTCTGAGTTACACATAAAGGACTGGTGATCTGATTGAGGGGTCATTAATCCAAGAGAGAAGGAAGGAAGGAAGGAAATTCATGCTTTTTTGTCCTGTTTCACAGTGTGCAGCTTTTTGACACTGATTGTTAATGCTGCCCCTAACAGGTAGAAATACTTCCCACCCTCCCTTCCACCCCAGCCCAAGGACTGATTCACATATATTTATTTTGTACTGTGTAATCACAGAATCATGGAATTTGGGGTTGGAAAGGACCCTAAAGATCATCTGGTTCCAACCCCTTTGCCATGGAGAGGGACACCTTCCACCAAACCAGGTTGCTCCAAGCCCCATCTAGCCTGGCCTGGAACCCTGCCAGGGATAGAGCATCCACAACCTCTCTGGGCAACCTGTGCCACTGCATCACCACTCTCACAGTAAAGAGTTTCTTTCTAATATCTAATTTAAACCTACTCTCTTCCAGATTAAAGCCATTCTCCTTGTCTTATCGCTATATGACAACTTTCCTCGCTAGGTTACAGCTTTCATTTTCCTTCACAATGAAGCTCTCTGTTTTTTTCTGCTGAAAGAAGTGAACAAACCAACCGCAATTAGAGCCCTGTGTGCTCTCACTACTAAGGACTGCGGAGGCCATTCTTAATCACATCAGAAAATTTGGGGATGGAAGATGTTTTTCTACCTCTTGTTACCCAGGACTGCCATACTCTGAAACAAGTGCCTTATGACCCTATGACTTTTCTTCTTTTCAGAAGCTGGAGTGGAAAAATTAAATCTGAGACTTCACCATAATGCCTTGTTATTAAGGGTTCAGTCAACTCTGTATTCAAGACTAGAGAATGAAAATATGATGGTCTTTTTGCTCTCCTGGGACTTACTAAAGGAATCTTGGCTTCTCACCCCAATAGCATACATATGGCAGTTTTCCTTTTCCCTAGAAAATTGGTCCTAAAACTTAAATTCTTGTTTGTAAGTTTTACATACACATACATGGAAAGAAATTCAAAAGCAATCAGGTTTCCTCGTCTAAAGTCATCAGCACTGCACACAGGCAGTATACCTCTGGAGGTATTATTCAGGGACACTTGTATGGTGCAAAAGGGGAAAAGGGAGTTCATGGGATGCAGGCTGTTTACAATTACCGCAGTTCCTGTTGTGTTAGGTGGGAACCACGAACAGCACAGTATGGGTGTACAGACCATTCTACATTCTACATTCCCGTAGAACAGGAATGGTTCTACACTTAAGCTTGCTGTTTCTGTGGACAACATCAGTCTGGAAGCCCATGCTCTGAGAGCTATACTGGATCAAAAGCTGAGCATTTATAGCAGTAGGAAATTAGGAAGTTGCACAGAGACAAAGCCTGTGGGAATATGTGTCAAATAGAAGCATTAGCTTAGCTGCGCCTTGCAGCATTACCCTCATACTTGTTTGTGCTGCCTACCAAGGGCTTCTCCCTAAAATGTCTGTGGAGACACTTCGTCCAGCAAAGAGCCAGGACATGGCATGCGGTCTGCATGTTTCAGATGTGATTGTCTTACATGGGGATTCTCAGTTCAGATTTGTCTGTGTGGGCAGGATGGTGAGCTGGCATCATCCTTCCATCACTTGGAACATATTCTCTGCAGCAAGCGTCCTCCAGTCCTCTATCTAGCAGGCTGATGTGATGCCCAGCTGGAGGCAAGCATATGGATAAAGAACAGGTAGGAGGCTGATCTCTCCTTGCCTGTGGCTTCTTTTTCAGAGGAATACAGAATGGGTTTGTTTAGCTTTTTTCCTGGAGAGAAAGACTCATTGTTGGTCATCTTCCCCATAGATGACTTTAAACTTGTTTTCCTATGACTTTCTTGTTGGCCTATAAAACCTGCACAGAAATTTTTAAAAGAAACATTAATTGGGTAAGAAATGTGCCAGTTTGTATTGCTCATCTTTCCTCTCTGGATTTATTAACTTATAAGCTCCAGGCCTGGCACAGCAAGGCACTTTGCTAACACTTCATTTTTAGTCACGCAGTAAGAGATTCCAATATGTATATTAAATTATGACCAGATACAGCACATAGAAAGGAAGTTTGCAAAGACTTTTGCAAGGAAAGTTTGAAAGGAAGTTTGCCTGTCACCTTTTTTTAAGTACAATACTGAACTGCTTTGATAAAAATGGTCAATGCTGAGCAATAAAACCTTCTATGGCATGTTGCTAGGGTCATTGGTTTACAGAGTATTTTTAACAGGAACATTTTTGCATATACAAAGCAAGCAGCCTGGCCAATAAATCATCTGTTTTCTAAAATCTTAAAAATCAAGTTAAGTTTTTGCTAAATTCTGCTTTCCTTCATCTCCTAATGTGAACCCAGTTCTTCTCCCTATACCTGACAGAAGTCCACTTTCAAAAACATGAATTTTCTAAAACTCATACAAACATTAATCAGGGGTTCTGGAAGACAGAGTGCTTGGGCCCCAAACAATATAGTTTATACATGGCTTTTTCTTCTCCCTTAAGAATGCCCAAACCTGAAAAGACCTTCTGATTTTGTTGGTATTTCAAGCAATTTTTTAAAGGGTAATCTTGATTTGTATCAAGCCCTCAGACCATGTAAGTTTTCCTGCTGTCTGATTTTTGAAGGTTTGTTTAGATTTCTTTATTTTATTTTTTAATGGTGCTCATGCACAGATATCTACCTACCAACAGGAGTGCACTTGTCTTTGATGTGTAGCAAAAACTTGTGGAGTCAAGGAAAGACAGATGGAAAGTCTTCCCTACTTACTGAGGTCCGTATGAATTGCAGTTCCTTTAAGATACAGCATGACTTGATGACTAGGTATCTTGCAATATAATGAAATATAGTACATATATTTTTTTCTGCATTAATTCAGTTTACTCTATTTTGTTTGGTTTCATTTTATTCTGAGTTTGACTGATGTTAATTTCTAATATTGCCTCTGCAACAGAGAGACAAAGACGATAGTATGATTGACACTGCTGCCACACAGTATAAGGATCGGAAAAAATTAGGGGATAATGCCTAACCATTGAACACATGTTCAACTTCTTTTATCTCTAAAAACCCTTGCAGCTTTGTCATAGAATTTAAATACAGTGGTGGCATCTCAGAGACTTCTGAAATGCAGCTTTTTGGGGTAAAAAAACAGATTCTTTTTATGAGATAGTAAGTAACTGTGTACAGTCACTTGAGGCAGGATGGGAAGAGGAGAGTACTGTAACCAATTTATAAAGTTGAAGGAATTCAGATATGGAGGGCAGTTACTTAGGCTGCAGTTGTGCTATCACAGCAGGACTCCCAACTCCTGCTCTTGTAAAAAAATTAGTCTGACATCTTCACCTATCAAAATTTAATTCATCTGTGCCATAGATTAAAAGGCTACTTCTCCAGCAAAGCCATACACTTCATGCCCTGGTGGGACAGTGGGTCAAAGAAAAAGATGATACCACCTTGTGCATTTTGCTGTATCATTTCAGTGGGTTTACTTCTCTGAATAATGGTCTCTGGAGAGAATACTTTGCTTTGGTCTAAGGACATGAGGGAAGGGTCAGATAACTAGTTCTTGTTTAATGTAAAATGAGTTTAAACCTCCTAGTTAGTGAAATCCTAATGAAAAAGCAGTGGTGAAGAAGTGTTAGTCCTTTGTTATAACCTACCACAGTGTGCAGTATGTTCCAGTTTCATTCTTCATAGTGGGCCACCAATGATAGTGGACAATGCAGTGGTAACTTCAATACTTCTGTGATTTCATCTGGCATGACAAACCCTGTTTCCCATAGTTACATTTCACAGATAAGGCAAACTCATGGAAATAGGTAACATCTCCCAGAGACAGGGCTTTCAATCTTTTGTATGACTCCCAGTCTAAGATGGTGTGACAATAAATGCCTTCTTCCAAACCGCTTAATCTTGCAGGGTTTTCTGTAGTTGTATTCGTGGTCCCCCAGTCTTGCTCTGAAGGAAAGCTTGTGTTGTCACTGAGACCCTCAGCTGGATTAGGCCACTCCAGGGGGAAATTCATGCATGTCAAACTTCAGAAACAACATCACTAATGTAAAGTCAGTTCTCTTCTATGCTGGGGTTTCTTTTCTTTCTTTTCTTTGAGGAGGTCAGAGAGGTAAAATGCAATGATGGGTGTAAGCAGTGCTAAAATTGGAAGAAGCTGACATAACAGTCACAAAGGACTAAGTGCAACAGTTTGTATGGCTTAAATACATCTGCCAGACTGGAGGAGTTTTAAGGACGTTGGCTTTAGCTAGCTGTATACTTGTGCATGTAAGAATAAATCTGTAAGGCTGGCTGTTGCCTCAGAATTTTTATATAATGAGGCAATTGTGCTTTATGTATAAATACACTCACATAGATAAGTTTATAAAGTATATACATGTAAGTGTGAAGGAAATGGTTTATGTCTGTTTATTTCAAGATGTGCTTTCCCAAGATCATGAACTACACCATAAAAAGGGTTATCAAATATGTGGCAGTCTACTCTGGTGGAATACAAGTCACAAAATCTACTTCACAAATTTCTGTTGTTTGTAGTATTTCTCAAAGAATTTCCCAAGCCCACATCACATTGCTTCAACATCTTGAGGATCCTCTCTTCTCCAAGATCCTAACTCCAGAAACTGCTCCCATCTTTCAGCAAAAGGATTTTTAAAGACTGTGTGTGTCCTTAGTGATGGAGTGGGGGAGCCCCTCACACCAAGGTAGCTGTCCAAAAGTCACATTGTCAGTGGATGCCTCAGCTGGACAGTGTGTACTCCATCCCTAGCTTTCCTAAGGAACCCTCAGTATGTCTGGACTTTTGTTTCTGAGACCCTGCAAATCATATGGGAATTTGTCTTCAACAGTGTGTTAGTAAGGCCTGGTTTCTCTGAGGTTCTTCCCACAAAGTCAAATCATTGCAAATTCTTTCCTAAGAGAGCATTAGTTTGTGTCTTTCTGACTACTTCTTCATACTTTGCTGAAATGACACATGCTTTTTGCCCACCTGAGATCAAAATAAGCATCTTTCTGATCTGCCAGCAAAGCCTGTGCTATACTGGAGGACATGAGCTTGTAGCACAGGGATGTGTTGGTGTTTTGATTGCAGTTGTTTGGTCACTGTGTCTTCTGAGGAAGTCCCTGCTACTGTCACTGTGACAAAAATGGATACTCAAGGAGTCCTGTTCCTCCTGGCTATACTCTTTCTGGGTAGTGAGTGTGTACATATTTTCTGGTACTGGATCAGCCTTCTCAAAATCTTCCCTCTTCTGAGGCATCAGAGTAGTTCTAACTGAGTAAAGGTACACGACAGGCAGTCATGCTAGTAGGGCAGGGATCTGTAAACAAAATGGAATATGTAACCTTGACAGAAACCTGCATCTCTTTCATGTCATTATCCATGCTGAAATCAAGACTGGCAGTGCTTTGTAGGAAGGCATGAGGGAGACAAAGAGCTCAGAACAAGTATGAACGGTGAATAATCTCAATCAACAAAAATTATGAGCATGTGCATGGGTACAGAATAGTATCTGTATTTTAATACAGTCGGGAATTCCCAACTTGCCCCTGTAGTCCAGATATGTTGTTCATCTCCTTATCTTCCATCCATTGCACCCAAAGAGTTTAACCTGAGGCATTCTCTTATGTTAACCCCAGGTGAGACCAGCAATGCAAGTTACTTTGTGCTCTTCAGGAGACCCTTCTGTCCTCAGAAAGACAGGATGACAACCCACTTTCCTCTTTTTAGAGGTGGATTTTATCTTGTTTCAGGTTTAGAGGGAAAGGTCCAACAGAGATAAAAATCCCAGAGGGAATTTAAGTTGCCAAATTTGAGTTCGTCTATCAAGCCTGAAGGCTTGCTGGGCTCCCTTTGACTGGGAGGCACACAGAGCAGGCTTTCTTAGGTGGTGTGTTCTGGCCTTTCTGGTCCACATTCTTCCAGGGGGGATCTTAGGCTAGCTCGGCTGTAAAGAGGACACCCTGTGGCATAGCAGGGCCCTGGTCCATGAAAGGTTGTTTCAAGTTCATGGACTGGCAGTGGAGGCCTGTCATGAAGCAGAAACACAAATTTAATGAAATACAAAGGAGTCAGGAGCCTGGATCCATTGCTTTTTTTTCATGATGAGCTTCAAATTTGGGCAGTTCTGGTCAACCACAGAGGCAGATGGTGATGTCTAGGGAGAGGGAACAAAGAATAACAGAGCGGCAGATAAAAGATGAACAGAAAAGTAAGCTGTTACTTTTCAGAATTATTTGTAAAGTGTATGGCTTTGAATGTTTCCATTCACTTAAGAAAAACCCCTTGATAAATCACTATTTACTTCTTTAAAAATGTAAGCTGCATCACAGAAATGGTATTTCAAAAGCTATAGGCAGAGCACTGAACACATAAAAGTGAACTTTCCATAGATGCATGGCTTTGAAAAGCCATCACTGTGTCCTTTCATTAGCTTCTCCACAAACACAGTGGCACTCTATGGCTGAGACTCAATTTAGGCTACAGCAGTTTCTATCAGGTAAATGAAAAGCAATACTCTTCTTTCACATTCCTATCTAGCAGTACTGTAATAGTGCACTGGGAGCCAAGCTAAACCCTTGGGAAGAAATTATTATCCTATCCTTCATGTCCACATCTCTTCTAAATTGCCTTTTGGTAACCTCTACTAATTGGATGCAAAATGGGAAAGTTGTATCTCCTGTGACTTTCATTATCAAAATGTTCCCAGAGGTTCTTAATGGTTTCTGCTGTTCTTGACAATCTCCCCTTGTACAGCAAGGGGAAGGAATGGCTGTAGTCATTGCAGCAATTAAAGAGCAGCCTTTTACAGTGTGATCTTCCTTCTAGGTTTGCATCTTCCTAAATATTTAGTGGTAGCCATCTAGTCAGTAGCTTTGAGTGGCATCCACTGTAGCTGGCAAGTATCACAAAACACCCACTCTGTGTTTTTTTAAAAGAAAGCTGTACCCTAGAGCAATTGTCCTTTGAATCTTGTCTGACAGATATCAGTATTTTCTTTCAGTGACTATGTATGTATATAAAGGCTCTTGCATTTCCTCATAAGATTTTCTTTTCCTGGCTGCTCACTCTTCATTCTAGTCATTTCAGCTTCATTATGGGTAGACAGAGCTCATAGGCCTTACTGGTAGTTTATATTATTCACAGTATCGAGCTGTCTGAGATCCTTTGGCAAAGTAATTCCAAGTTTTTCCTTCTACAGGGATCTGATTTTTAGAAAAGAGGAAACTTTTTCTTAGCCTTTCAGTTTCCAAACTTTATCAATTCTGTTGCAAGCTAAAATAGCATGGGGCATTTCTAATTCAAGATCATCATGAAGGCTAAACCTAGTGTGCTATGTGGAGTGAGGCTGAGGAGCAAGATGGAGTGGTGGAGCACTGTTTGCCCATTTCATCATTAACATGCTCTGTCATGTCATTTCGGGCCATGCCAGCTACTGATTTTCAAGACACCTAAGCACAATATGAAGGATTAAGTGCACTGAGACCTTTACCAGGAGGCAGTATGGGTACCACCCTGCCAGCCCAGCTCCCTTCACTCTGAGCAGTTTCTCCCATATCATCCCAGCAGACATTGCAACCCCCAAAGACTCACAGGTCTCCTTAACTATGCCAAAGGGAATTAATCATAAAGCTATAGTAATGCCATGAAAACACCACTTGGATGGGCTGAGACTCACTCTTCCCGCAGTTTAGACACTGAGAACTGGAAGAAGCCGCACGTAAACAATTTTTAATGAAGGGCAGAGCCACACTGAAGTGGTACATGATGTAGATGTAGCTTAGCCATGCTTGCCCTTAGACTGAGAGCATGATCTGTCTCCTTTCCTGCTGAGCAATGCTGGACCATCTGAGCAGTCAGGCTGCCTATCCCACCCCAGCCTTCCCGATGACCGTGTATTTGTGGGGAAAAAGCAACTGGCATTACACCCCAGCCCTCCCAACTTTAGCAACCATGGTCACTGCTCTTGAACAGAGATGTGAGATAACACCTACTGGACTACACTCCAAGCCAACAGAGGAGACAACTGTTTTCCCAACCCTGAGCATTTGGCTCTTTTGTTTGTCCGTTTGTTTCTGTTTCATTTATTCAACACAGAAAAGCTCCTTGCTCCAGAGCTTTAAATTTCAGAATTGATGTTGAATAAGGAAGGATTTGACTGGACACAGATCTGCAGCCTAAAGTTTTACCAATACCATGTGCCATTGAGGTTATCTAAAAGTTTACCATTTATACATGGGGCGGTAATAGCCCTTCAGAATTTAATACCATGATTATTTTTCTGAGGTTTATGGAGTGGAATCTGAACTCTGTTACTGATATCTTTCTGGTAATATTCACAATGATCCAAAACATGACTCTTAATAACACAGTCAAGTGTCTGACAGGTATTTAGATGAGCTTTCCAAAATGTCAGCATATTTGATAAGGAGTATTACTGGAATGGTTGGTTTCTAAAAGAAAAGGATAAGCTGTACTCCAGGGAAGAAATATTAGGGTGTTTTTTCAATAATATCTATTTTGCAGGCAGATACCCAGCTGTGAAGGCTGAAGCTACCTGCATTGTAGAAAGCTACTAATTTGATCTACTGGTGCCAGTTGTGGCACAAACTGCCAGTGGCAGAAAGCTTTTTCTAGTCTTTTCAAATTAGAAGTGAGCTAACCACATGTGATGCTTTTATTTGTTTGAAATGTCTATGTTTTTATATATAGTAACTGAGAATGTTCTTTCAGTTGTAGCTAAAATTCTGTTGTAAGCTTTCAAACACTGACGTCCAGTGCCATGGGGCATTAGTTCAACAGTTTAGTGATTGTTCTGAGAGAACAGTAGCTTTAAATGTCTGGTGCTTTTGCCTGATTAAATGCCACCCCCTCGCCACCTTTTTCCATTCTAAGAAAGTCCATAACTTGCACTGATTGTTTTGAATTCCTAAATATTTTATGTTATTTATAACAATACAAACATGGAGCGATTCCACAGGGCATATGGTGAAATAGGATTGGAGTCTAATCTTGCGCTGTACTTTTTATACTGTTAGTATGACTTCTATTATTTCATTATTTCCCTGAAATGGCCCTTTCCTTCCATTTCCCACTGGGGAAATATTTGGCTTAAAACAAGCTGGAGGTTATGCATAGTTCTGGAATATTTTAATGATCTACACAAAACCCATTAGCTGACACAATGGCAACTAATACTTGACAGACAGTAAGATAACAGTTGTCTCAGAGACTGTGAGAGGCCAGAAGAATCTTAAATACTAATCTTGCAGGAAGGATGAAGAGTTGCCTTGAGCAGTGATGCAGCTCATTCAAATGCATGTCGATCTGTCTTGATGAAGAACTGGTGCTTCAGATCCCTGGTGTAATGAGCTCTGAATCAGATGCTGTTCTTGGTTACTAGGCAAGCTGCATCTGCAGAGTACATCCTTGTAACTCGTTTAAATATTTCTCACTTTGGAGGGAGCAGGTTAAGACAGATCCAGGAATGCTGTGAACATAGATTCTGTATCTTTTTTGGTGGACTAGTAGTTGTGCCAGTGTAGCTGTGATCACTGAGAGTGGCAGATCAATCCCAAGCATCCTGGGAGGTAACACAAGTCTGTAATCCTCTCCATGTGTGATCAGCCAGTGCATTTGGTCCATGCACTGGTGAAATTTCTTTCTGGAGGGAGGCAAGAGGAAATTAGACATGGGTTAGGGACTGTTTACCTTAACCAATTGCGTGTTTCTGTCAGATGGAGAGGATTCTCGGTGTCTTACCCACAATTTCTGTATCCTGCATCAAGTATGTAAGTGACCTCTCATGTTGGCAGCAACACCATGACAATTACACCTCCAAGGTCAAGAGCTAAATGCCAGCACCCTACTAATTCTTCCAGTCAAATAGACACCTGGAGAACTAATGTACTGTTGTACTTACTGCTTGAGTTATAAGAGGAAAATGTGCAGTAAAACTCTAGATAATTGGATTTGGATTGCATTTGCAATTATATGTTCACTGAATAATATGCATACATCAGAGACCTAATATTCACCCCAGCACGAAAGCACAGTTCTAGGCAGGCTGAGCAAATGGAGCTTTTCAATTTAAATATGCAAATGAATTTCATACACACATGGACACTATTAGCAGATGGTCAGCAAGGAAGGCTGTGTACAGGGGAGGGAGTCTTTCCTTTTAATTTGATAAGAGTCTGTTCCTGTGGATGTTGTTTCATCCGGAGGAATAGCTTTTATTGTCTGTAAATATCTTGTAAAATATGAGATTACCATTCACAACAACCTAAGAGCATAGTGTACGAAGTAGTGGATTAAGAATTTTCTCTGGGTGGAGGAAAAAAAAGTCAGAATGCGAGAGGCAAATATTTTTACTGTCATCAAAATTTCAGAACACAATATTGCACGAGTAACTCTGGTAGAAACATATTAGCCAGAGCTGATGATTCACACATGATTGCTGAAAACTTGAGATTCCTTAAGGAAGAAAAGAATTCTTTAAAAATAGCTTTATGAAGAAATGAATATCAGCTAACTCTGAAATGGGAGGGAAGCAGAGAATTGGTTATCACTTCCTAAGACCTTCTGCTCTAGAGTTCATCTGCTGTATCCTAGTATTGAAGGGGTGGTGGATCACAGGAAAAGATTGTATAAGCGGAAAGGGGAGGAAAGCATGGTAGTATGAGCTTGCATTTCTGCTTAGCCTCTGTCTCAATCAGATCTCATCGCTCACTTCTTAGACGCTGCCATATTCTTGGCATCTCCCCTTTTATCTCAAGAAATTGTCAGTGTGACAAAGTACATTACAGTATTTGTGAGAAACACTGACTAATACGGGTCCTATGAGTTTTTAAATAGCTCTGCGTCTTTTTCTAATCTTTGAGGACTCTTTCTTCTCAGTCCTAGTCAGGATCATGTCTTGATGCTCTGTAGCTCTGCAGAAAATAGTTGTTTCAAATAATTTTGAGCACAATCTCTGCGCACAATGCCAACTGTCAAAAATTGAAATATCTTGAACAAAAGTCCCAGCAGTCAGCCAGTCAAACTGACCACATGTGAAACAATCATGGTGCCCTACCTCTTCTACCTGGCCACAGAAAGAAAGGGTAGCTGAGCTGTTCTGGAAAGCAGCGTTTGATGCCGGGCAGAATTTCTGCCACCAGCCCATGCTCACAGATGGTGGGGAAGCAGAACAGCCAGAGAGATGCATCAGCAAGGAGCCTGGCCAGCCCCAGTGCCCACCAAGCCCTGTGTTCTTGTCTCAGGCACAGGTAGCAACTGGTGCCTCAAGGACTCGGGGGAAGACACAACAAAAAGATGATGCCTTTGCTAAATGAGTTTTCTCCCACCCTGTGACCATGAGAGGGAACTCAACCTTCCTGACTCCTGTTTTTGTCTAGTAAGATTTATGAAGAGTCTTGTCTCTTCTGTGATCTTGTTTATATTATTTTCTATAACCTTGTTTGGTCTCTCCAATTTGTATGTCAGTACTTTACTGATTACTGCCCACTATCAGTGGGCAAGGCCAAAAAGGGAGAGACAGGTGTGAAAACAGTCCTTGTGGAAAACTGTGTTGTTTCATTACCTAGAAAATGTCATCCTTGCCCTCCTGTGCTTAACTATTGACATACATGCTACAGCATGAGGTTTACTAGCCTGGGCATAAGAAGCATTTGGTTTTGTTAGTGCAGGAATGCTCCTATTTTCCATGCAACTATCAAATCTTTTCTTAAAATTTCCCTAAGAACTCTACTTGAATGGGGCCTAAGCAAATAAGTACTTCACGATGGCAGATATTTTTTTCTTTTCTATAACTGCCTGGAAAAAAGAAATGTCTCTATTCCCCATCCAGGAAAATCTGATTGCAGAGGACTGTAAAATCACCTGACAGGCTGCAGAGGCATACTTTGGCCTGCTCCTCAGTCCACAAAGCTTCTTCTCTTAGCTCAAGAGATGGAAGTGTATACCCTGACTGTCTGAAGGCACTACCTTCACTACCCTGGTGATGTAAGATAATAAACTGGGAAGCCTTGGGGGTCTCATTTTGCAGTCCATGTGAAGTGCTGAGAAATACCCCTGTGCCAGTCTTTTCAAGGCTTCTAACTGATCTTAAGACTGGCCACAGCTTGGCCTGATCATGGTTTATTTGTCCCAGAGCAGATACAATTAATATGTATCACCCACAATTAATACGTGGGTGAATATACAAGGAAAACAATGTCTTCAGCAGGGAATTAGCACAAGGCTTCTGTCACTGACACTCGCCTTTGCCCTGTTTCACCCACTGTGATTAGAAATTCATCAAATATGTCTGGAGAATTTGCATGCTTAGCCTGCTTTGGAAAGAGGGGATTGTCTAGCTGTGAAAGGAGATTATGCAGCAATTTCCTCCTCAGCACAGCAAGACAATGAATCTGACTCTTCATTATAGAGGAAGGATGAGTAAGAATGGTTGAATTTCCTGTGCAGCAAGAGCAACATGAGCCGTGCTCCAGATTCCTTTGGGAATTTCCATGATCATGTCAATTTTGGACACAATGCATAATATTACTATAAGAAAATGTAGATGTTTAAATAGGAATGTTTGTGGGGAAGGGGAAGGGGAAAGGGATCAATTCACTAAACAATGTGTTTGATCTCCGCTAGAAAGACAGCTCTACAAAAGAAGACAGGCTCAAGATTAGTTACTTGAGTTTTATAACTCATGCATTAATTACTGACAGCAGCAATGTACTTTTCAGATGGCCCTAGCTTTTATTAAATATTCTCACATTCTCTCACCACTTATGAAAATATTTCCCTCCGCTTACAAAAATATTTTGCTGTGTTTTCATTATGTGAAAGGCTGTAAAGAAGTCTTGCAGTTACTTGTATATTTGCTAAATAAATGGAGAGAGGTCCCACAAAGCATCTGCCTCTTTCTCCTGCATTTTCACACTCATGCTCAGGGTAAACAGAACTGGTGCTGCTGGTCAGGCATCAAGCAGTCTTTCTTTCCCAGAGTCTTCAACAGCTGTGCAATCCTGCTTAGATTTTTTCTAACTTGAGGGAGGTTGTACATCTGCAAATGCAAAAATGTGTCACAGGGACAACAGTCACAAGGACATATTCTTCTGCTCAAAAAGACTGTCTAGCAATTGGATGTTAGTAAGACACTGGTCAGTGGAAAAATTTCCTGAGCAGCCTTAAGCACACGCCTTAGGACTAGTATGAATGTGTGTTGCAGACTGGGAATCCCAGACCAACAGTTGGTTCCTGAGGAACCAGCCCATGAATTCTGAAATGCATGTGCAGAAGCCCTAATGGATATCCAGAAAGACTTTAGATGCCTCAAAACTAAAATTATTTCTTACGAGTATTAGTTCAAACAATTGCCAAAGGTTGTTCCATGATCATGTGCTGAGTGGGAAGCCAGGCAGATAGCCAGCATGCTGCAGATGACTAAGATGGAGCATGGGAAGTTGTCTCCACATCTGTCCATCTCCTAGACCCTGCCTTTGAGGAACATCCTCAAAATTGTAAGGAAGGGGGGAAAAAAAAAGAAAAGGAAGAAAGCATTAAACTATGATCATCTAAATGCACCTACTATTTTTCTGTGGGAGTGTTCACCATGTCTCTTCTCTATTCATGAAGTCTTCAAAAAAAGCTTCAGTGACATTCATCTCTCTGATGTAAAAAATGTATCATTATTTCCTGCAAAGTTGGAGACTTCCTTCAGCAAGAGGAATGTGGAAGTTCTTCCTAAAACTGTTTATTGTGCCAGTGTTGAAAGTGTGATCTCAGAAGAGAAAGAAGACTCCCAAGGGAGAGAAAAGGGTAGCCATGATAGGTAATTTTAGACTAAAATAAAAGCTTCTATTAACACCTTGGTTGAAGTCTGTGATGGCAAAAGGATCTGAGCAGGATCCTGGTTCATCCAGAATCCTCTAGGGTAAGGAATGGAGGAGAGACACGTACAGATGCAGGTGTGGGAAGGCAGATGAAAATGCCTAAGGCCACATAGTTGGATCTGCCTGTTTACCAAGCTAGGTCCATTTTAAGGACCTAATTGTACCTGAGTACAATTTTTTTTTTTTTTTAACTGGCTTCTTTTTTTTTTTTTCCTCCCTCATAAAGGAAATGCAGTGACTACATGTGCCTTATTAAAAGATTGCTTGTTTGGCTGGTGGCCATAGAAGAATAATTCCTCTTATTGCTCAGTAAATCAAGTTACTGTCATTTAAAACACTCTACCTGAATTTCTGATGAGCACATGAAAGAGTTAATTCTACCACTGTCATGCTACCACAGCATTAAAATAACAGAACATTTTGGGAACATAAATTGTATCCTCTCTCGTAGCATAAAATTGAAGCCTAAGCAAAATCCATATAAAATTATGCCATTCTGTAAAAGTCTTACTCTTACTTGAAAATATACAAGTATAACTGTGGACTAGCAAAGTACAAATAAAATACATGCAGGGAAGCCATCTTTTGAATTTGTAGGTATTTCAAATGCATTTTAAAAATTTTAACTAAACTTCTTAAAATGTTAAATATTTTTTCATTTCAGTTAACACAACTTTTCTTATGTACAATAATAATCAGACTATCCTGGACTGGGTGGACATATTGATTTAATTTTAAGTGGTGGGCTTCTTTCTGGAAGTTGTTTTTGTTGCTTTTGCAATTGAAAGCCTTTCTTTCCTAATAGGATTAGCCCAAATAATTACCAAAGGATTTCTCTGTCATCTGAGCACTGTTCCCCACAGTGGTATTAAAAAGCCTGTCTTCAGTACGGAAATAGTCAATGGCCCGTGGGTAGCTGAAAAGGTCATAGTTAACTGTTGCCACTGAAACCAGACAAAGTCATCTACAAAGGCAAGACTGCAGTGGTTTTTACCCTAATCTCCATTATGCCCAACTGTTCCCTTTGTAGGAAGAAAAAACATTTGGCAAGAAGCCACTAGGGAGGTTCTGGCAGTTAGGAGGGTGAAGTGAGGGACTACAGCCCAGATGGTAGGTGTCATGACAATCCTTTGCAGCGCTTGTTCAGTAACGTGCAAGTGATCTGGGATAACAAAGCTTTAACATTGCATGTGTGCCAAACTTCATGCTAGCTAGCCCTTTGTTTCTGAATGCAGACCAGAGTCCTCCCCTCTGACCTACTGGGAAGGGACTCTACTTGAGGGTTTTTGGTGGATCTCTTAAATCTGTGAGATACATCAGCTGTCTATGGGAGAAGCTTCTGACTCTTCAGCTTTAGGACAGCTCCTTGCTGCTTTTTTGTAATTTTTACATTTTAGGCACTTTATCAAGAGCATTTACAAATTTTGTATGAAGAAAGGAACCCCTTGAGGACGGGAGAAAGAAATTGTGACTCAGGTTGAAACTGCACAAAGGCATCCTGCTGGGAAAGCAGGTCTGATTTTAGTGTCTGTGACTTTAATCCTTGTATCTAATCTGTAACTTTATTATTTGTTCAAGTCACGCAATATGTTTCTGCTGTTCTAAGCCTTCATTTCAGAAGTTCTGGCTCTGAATCCGTATTCTGTGCAGCATGTTGTACAGAGCAACAGAAAATGAAATCTGAAAGGCATTTCTTCAGCATTAATGTACCGATACCAGTTTGACAGATGCATGTCTGTAATCATAGGTCACTGTTTGGTGTGCCAGGAAATGAGCACTTCTGCCCTGACCTGTCTGATATTCCTTGAAATCACAGGACATACATGCATACTTTTTCCAGCTCACTGAGAACACTGTTGTTTTGGTAGGAAAAAGGCATGGTAAAGGTCTTTATTTGGGGTGCTTCATCTCATGGGATACTATCTGTACCGGTTTCCTCTCTGCCCAGCTTCTGTAGACTTCCAGCTTGTATAATTGCTTTTGAACATAATCACATTCATGGATCAAAGAAAATGCAACCTTATTGTCACAAGTTAATTTTTCCTGGAATAATTTTTACAGATTGTCCGCTGTTGTCCATCTCAATGGTAGATTCAGATGCATCATTCCTTCCAGCTTCTGTGCTTTTCCAAATAGCTGGTGTTATTTAGCCTCTTCAGTTGGAACTCTTGGAAACTGTCTCATTATCTAATGCATGGGCAAGCTGACTGTTGCCAGGAGCTACAACTTACCTCTACACTGGTAAGCAGTAAACCTGAACTTTCTGTCTGCTGCAGCCACATTAATAATGCATAATGTTTCCTGTAATTACATACATGCACAGAGATTACTTTTTTTTTGTTAGAGGAGGAAAGAAGATGGAGGTGGGGGGTGGAAGGCGGTGGAAACAGATACAAGTAATTATTAATGCTGACAAGACCCAGCTGCATAGGTTTTCAATTATCTCATGTCTAACCCTAACAGTCACTGTTGGGATAATACTAGCACTTCTTAAGCAGGCTAGTTTAGAAAGGGAAGTGTATTGTCTGCTCACACCTGCACTGTGTAGTGTTACTAGCACATACTCAGCAATGTAGGCCAAAATGTTATCATTTTTTTCAGTTCCCTTGGTTAAATTTTAGTCATATTATATTCTTCAAGGCAGTCTCAAGGAGCAAACTATGCAGCTGCACAGGGCTGCCTTCCTGATGAAACCATGAACTGATGCCTGATGAAGGAATGGAATGCAATATACCAAATTTCACATATCTTTCAAGTGTTAGTTACAAGGCCTCCAGAGAATCATTTCAAATTGATCAGTGAAGCAGGAGCATGATCTCTACTCTTCAGAGCAAAAGGAGTTGAAAATTCAAGACTCCCTGCCTTTTCCTTCCTTAACTGAACTGAAGGCTTCTGGTATAGGTAGAAATGTTTTGCCCATGAATGGGTGTCAGCCTGGTCCATCCTTGTGAGCTTAGTCTTTGCCCTGTGGAGCTGGTGCCTTTAGAATGGAATCTATTTTGGTTACATCCTTGTTTTCTCCTCTAGCGTGTGCAAAGTTGTTAAAATGTCATCCCTTTGTTGGAAACCCTGAAGGAAGGACAAAGGATTTAGTGTGAAATTAGAAACACTGAGAGGTTTTTCTGCCCTTTGGCAGCTTTTAATTTAATTGGTGTTAAGCAACAGTTAAGCATTATGCAGAGTTTAAGCAAGAGCAAACATCTCTCAAGTGAAAGCTTGTATTAGATCCTCACTATTTCCATAGCTGAGTAGGATGAAATCTTGCTCATGCTGGCAAGACATTTGACCCCATCTTTGCAGAAGCAAATTTCTGAAGGAATTGGAGAGTTTTGTAAGTTCTGGCTTCAAACTGTGGCCCTGATCAGAAAGGGATTTAGGGACGCTATTCATGTCATTTATGTGTATACAGGCCAAAGACACAAAGTGCCTTTTTCTTTTTCTTGCAGCCCTGTAGGCTTCCCTTCTCCACTTTGCAGCCACTATTCCACCACAGGCATAGCATACTTACAATGGTGTACATGAGGACAGCTCTATTTTATTTGACTTCCTCTCTGGAAGCTAATTTGGATGAGCTTTGCTGGGAACACAGAATACAGGGTGACTTTAGCCCTGCCTCTCTGGACCACCTTTTCAAATACTCTTTCAGAGTAAATGCATTTATTCCGTGGACACCCTCAAGAAGGAGGAAAAGACAGGCTGTCCTATCCATTATGTTTTTGTAGTCTCACTGCCACTCTGCAGCCTCTGCGGTGAAACACAGGCACACGTAATGCACCCCCAGTGGACATGACCTGCAGTGTGAATGCAGGAAATGCTGCAGGAATAATGAATCCTTCAAATGAAATTATAGTTATAAACTCATTCTGATACATACGTATACATGTATCAGCTCTATCACTGCTTCTGATGCTTCAGTTCTAGGTTGTTCAATGTCTTGCAGAAGGGGATGTTTTCAAAGCTGCATTACAGGACTTGTATCATCCAGTAGCCCATATTGCCCAGTGCTGTTGTATGTCCCTGTGTTAAATACGAACAAGTTGTAATAAATCTGCTTTACCCTGGTGTAAGGGTCTGCTCAGTGTTTGGAGCAGCACAGAGTCTGCTCTGTAGCTTTGAAGTGCATCAGAGAAATGAACATTTCTTTAAGGTTTCAGAGTTCCCTCTGCTGTTTTCCCATCTTCCTCTTGACAAGACTCAGCCTGATGCACAAACATTGAAGTCCTCTGTGTGAGAAAAGTTAACTACCTCAAATCAATTGATTTCTGGAAGATGAGAGTTTTGCTTTTCTGCTAGACCGTGCAGATCACAAAAAAGAGCCTGGGTGGAGAAGTGATAAAGATGTGACATGTTAGGCTTTGCATTTAAAACATAGCTATGTAATAAAAGCATATTTGATTAGACTACTCGAAACTCATTAATAAACATAAAATCTCCTTTGTCATACTTATTTGAATTCTTCTTAATTTGCTGGAAACTGACAGTTTTCCAGCCAATGCCAAAGGAGTGATTCATGCCTTCTATGGCCTTCTGAATGCACTAAGAAAGAATATTAAACATTAAATATTAAATGGTACGAGGTACTAAGATTCTGAGGCATGATGAGAGCTGTTGCTTTTGTTATTGCTGAATTTTTGCACTTAAAAATATTGTGTTGCTTATCTGTTTCAAACAGTGGACATCTCAATTCTGCTAACTTGTGCATAATCAGGCAACATATAAACATGACCAGAACTGAACCTAACAAGTGTAGTTGATTTAATATCTCAATTTAGGATAAGGTGGGTTAATTTCATTATTTGTAGAAAGCTGCTAAGCAAACAAGCTCTTGAGGTGAAATCATAGTATTTTCTGCAAGCAGAATTCTGAAATTTGCAGATTCTTCAAGTATAACTGTGCTGTAAGATGTACTTTAAAAGTCCAAGCCACAAATCTGTGACTGTGCTATCATTAATACATGTTTATTTAATGATACAGAAATTCCTCCATGCAGTAGGCTGGCTCCATGCCCTCGACTTCTTCGTTTTTGCTTTTCTAATAGCAAAACTATTGAATACACATACAGTGAAGAGTTACTCTATGAAAAACTCCATGTGTGGTTAGAATATTAAAAAGTGAAGTAAAGTATGGTGCCTTAAGATTTAAACAGCAGCTGTTGAGAATATGTGCAGGTACAAAAATAATTCTATTTATATTAAAAAAACCCCAAAGGTGCAGTAAGTACAGTCAAGATTTTTCAGAGTGATTTGTATCCTGTTGGGATCTTCTACGAGACTTTGCCTAAATTAAGCCCAGATTCAGGAAGTGCTTTGGGTCATGGTTTCACTATGAAAAGTCTTTTGTGAGAAGAGAAGATCAAGGGACTTCAGGCCTCTGGAGCATGGTTCTATTCTCTTTCTTCCAGCCTAGACATATATATCTATAGATAGATAGATAGATAGATAGATAGATAGATAGATAGATAGATAGATAGATAGATAGATAGATAGATAGATAGATAGATATTTACAGGACCAGTATGAGAATTAGGGCTGAACAATGTTACTGCATTAGTTCAAGTGACAGAACAGAAGGAGCAGAAAGAAAGGAGAGACAAGGAAAAGGATGATATTCCTGCCCAAACTGTTTACCATGAAACCACTGCACTGTGCTCCAAAATGCCTTCTCAGTTCCCGAATTAGGCTCTGATTCAGAAAGGCACTTAGATATATGATGTGGCCCATCTCTAATCAGGAAGGCATTTCACCACTTGTTTAACTCCGTGCACATTTAAGTATTTTATTAACTGGGTGTCAGTGAGGGAGGGATAATCCTTTGATTCAGGGTTTTCAGGACCTTGACTCAAATTATCATTGTCCAGCGACTCTGCCAGAAGTCGGAGCACTGTGAATAGAAAGGCTGACAGCACAAAATCCTACATAGCAGAGCCTGTGCAAAGTAGCAGTATTGCCACTGTCCTATGAATATCCATGAGGAATTTCTTCTGTCTGAATAAAGTGGTTCAAAAGCAGGAGTGCAGATGCATTTGAGCACTAAGGGAGGTGGGAGTGAATAACCAAGCCTGAGCCCTGTGACTTCACTGCTGCTCCATCTCACTGCCACAGTGTGAAAATAAATAATCGCAATGACCCCAGCAGGTTTGCTGGAGACTCCCGTGACAGAGTGATGGGGCTGTTAGACCTGGGAAAAAAACCAACCCCCAAAGAAACAAATAAAAAAACCATCTGAATTGCACATGGACTTCCTCTGTCTGCTTCTGCCCTCAGGCAGAAGAGCCTAGCAGAGTGCATTACTTGTCTTTGCACCTCTTAAATGTTCCTTTACCACATGGTTGAGATAATTATCATTAGCCTGAACAGTGGTGGGGCCCATCCCAGTTTTGTGACTTAACAGAAGCTGGGGAAATGAGTCAGTGCCATTGATGAAAAACCCTGACATTCATAGTTTGATGTCCTATTTCCATGTCTCGTGTAGTGCCACTAGCTCTGCTTTAGAATAGGATGAAAGAAACTCAGTGTCTTACATTTCACTTGAAGATGAAAAGACTCAGAACACCTTTTTGGTTCCCCTGAAATAACAGCCCATTTTATGGCAGTTTTCAGTTTCAATTACTGGCTGTAGCTATTTAAAGTACATACTTTTCTTAGAACAGCCATTGTAGTTGTGTTGTTTTTCTCAAATCACCATTTCTGCAAGACACAGCTATTGGACTTACAGAGTGTAAATGCTTGGTGTAAATGTGTACATGTGATGCCAATACAGAAAACACTGCTACAGAGGGAGCATGAGCTCTCCCAAATGTTTTTAGAATGACTGCTGTTTGTTTGTATACTGTTCTTCAGACATTTCCGAGAAACATACTAGTGTGAGGACCTGCTTCTGACACACCAGCATCCAGTGTAGTTGGTTTGGCTTGAGGGTACAAAGAGGGTTAGAATAGCTTCTTCACGTCCCCATCTTCTGTGTTGTCTGAGGGTAGGGGGTCTTCCCACAGCAATCCTTTATACCAATCAAATTAGGCACATTAATGATTCTATTGACGTATTTAGCCTCATGTCTATGCCTGAATATGTGCTTATTTTTATTGTTCATCTTTTCTTGCCTTTTCTTAGAGGCTTGATGTTTCATCTTCTCACTCACATACGGCTGCAAATGGGCAGAGGGCTTAAAACAAATCAGAGGAAGAAGGTGATGGAAATGGGCAGAAGCATAAAAGCAGCACTATCATCTGTGTTATATTTGCTTTACATCAGGTGAAAAATAGGATGTCTGTGTGCAAGTGACAGCTTGTGCCATTTTAACATTTGGAGTTCCAGTGACAGGACCAGTATAGAAGCAAAATGAGTTTTCTCCTTGTGCCATTTGAGCTGAGAGATGAGATTCCTAGTAAGGGCTTTTGGAAGGACTCAAAGAATGCTGGCATCAGTCCAAGGGAGATGGATTATGGAAGGGAGATTGGTGAAACACTGAAACGATGAATAAATGAATCATTCTGTACCACGTGTGATGGCCCACACTTCCCACACCATGACTGTTGGCAGTGATGTCGCTCATTGGGCCTGATCGTTTGCTTTAGGTCACTCCTCCATCTTTATATAGTGCACTTATTTAATTTGAAGAAAGTGCAATCAATAAAAAGCGATCCTTTTATCTTCCTCATCAATCTCTTCTTAATGAACATGCACTTTTTTTTTTTTCCTTAGATTCTTGGTTACAACGCTTTTAATTTCTCAATGTATGGTAGAAAAAGGGATGCAATCAAACACGTGATGGAGCAGTTGGTGCTGCATGTTGCTGGTTCCTTCTTACTGAAGAATGGGCATGTTCTTAAAGGAAAGCGGTCGTCTGGGGGAGGGGGTGTGTATCACTTGTCCTGCATTGATGTATGATCCTCTGAGTATTCTTCCTTAAGCTGTCATACAGCAGAGCCATGAATAATCACTTGCAAAGAGTTATTTTAATTTCCTAATGCCCCAGCAATTGCAAGACATTAGATAATTCTTAGGGAATATTTTTGTGGACTATTGAGACTTTATTTAAAGGAGATAGATATTTGAAATCCACTGGCTTCCATGAGAATGACTCACCGAGCCTGCTTTCCAGAACTTTCAGTAGGTTTGGGTCTTATGGTATGACTGAAGGGCCAGCTCAGTTAAATGATACTTGTGCTCTTGTTTGCAGGATGGTATCGGTCATAATCACACATCTCTTCACATTTGTGTGGCTGGCCAGAGAAAATGGTAGTCTGCAGTTTGGTAATGTGAAGTCCACCTCCTTTTAGCACCTGTAAAACTGGTGGTTTGTGTCATTTCCTTGAGCCTTTGGGAATGAAACTTTGCAAAAAAACCCCACTTGACTCTTTGCAAAAACACTCCATGAAATAAAATTACAGTTTTCTAAGGCTCTTAGTTTCAACCTGTCATTTGGCAGGAGTTCAAGTCTCAGTCATAGATTAGCTTCATTAGTGTAGACTCAAACTGCATTTTCCTCTAAGCCAAAGAGACCCAAGCTATGTGGGAATCAGGAATAAAGCTTTGCACACGAAGCTAACCTTACTGCTAACAGGCAGTTTCCTTCCTTGTCCTGCTGTATATACCACCAATGGGCTACCCCAGTAAAACTTTGTTACCTGCAAGGTCATGCTCCCACTTGATTTCTTCCAGGCCTCCCTTCCAATGAGCTGATTGCTGACTCTACCCAGCCAGTTATCTCCTTCAGCCGGGGCAGAACCTGTGTTTAAGCACAGCACCCGCTGCTAGCATGTCACTAAATAAATGTAAAAAGCTCAAGCCTGCAGCTGCAGGATAAAGCATTTCTGCATTGCTTTGGGGGCAAAGGGAACAGAAAGGACCCCTGAAGTCAGTGAACTTCCATTTATACTTTTATCTTCAGACCAAAGTGAGAGACCATCATCAATCAGCTTTTACTGCAGCCTCGAGAGCTGACTCAGAGTAATGTGCTCCCGTACCCACCCCAGCGTGGTAGAGCGCACGGGGTTTCATTTTGGTCCAAAAGGTTTCGGGAGGAACCGGCCCGTGAGGTACAGGATTGCAGCATGGCAGGCAGGCTGTGTTCTAGCCCTGGCTTTGGCCACCTGTGGAGCGGAGCCAGGGAAGCTAGCTGGCCGATGATTCAGCATCTCCTTTCAGCTTTCTTGGTGGGGAGCAGCGGGAGCCGCCAGGCACTCCGAAGGCGAGGACGGCGTATCGGGTGCCGCCTCGTTCTCCTCGCCGCAGGCCCCGTAGCCCCTGCGGAGCTGGGGGAGTGAAGCAGCTCTGCAGGCTTCCCTGCGGAGCGGGAGGAGGGGGAGGAGGTCTGGGCAGAGCCGGCTGCGTGATGCTGAGGCAGGCAGGCTGCGCGCCAGGGCTGGAGGTGCGGCGGGGGAAGGGACCCGCAGCGGAGGAGGGCACTGCAGCCTGGCCGGGAGCCAGGGACCACGGGCACGCTGCGGCCGCGGAGCCGGCGGGGGGTGTGCGGGTGTGCCTGCCTGCCTGCCGGGAGGAGCTGCTGCGGGCTGGCTGGGCCTGCCGGTGGAGAAGAAAAAGGCAGGGAGAGATGCTGTCCAGCCTCAGTTTAGCCAGCCGGGCTGGGGCAGGAGCCGCTTGGAAGAGTCCATTCCCGGTCCGTGCGAACTGGCGGCCCCTGCGGCAGCAGGGTGAGAAAAGGGGCGATGCCCCCATATGCAGAGGACCCCCTGAATCCGTCCCCCGTGCAGGTGGCACGCCATCCCTCTGTCCAGCTGTCCAGTGTTTTGCGTGTTCCGTTTAATTTCGTGGCAACCCTTGTAAGGAAGGTGCAAGATCTCTACATTCATTTCTGCTCAGCACAGCACCAGGAAGGTGTGAGCAAAGCAAGAATATGGTTTAAAGGAGAGCAGATAAGTGTAGATAGGATGGAGGGTTGTGAAGATTACTGGAGATTGAACACAGGCAGTTTGCCAGGAAGACCAGTGCAGGAAGACGTGGACAGGGCTGGGGATTAAACATGGGCTCAGAGAAGTCTCAGCAGGGAAAATTCTCTTACTGGAAATAGGAAGGTTGAAAAATTAGACATGGATAAAGAAGGAAAGTAATTTTAAAAAATTCCTGCTGAGCACTCAGATGCTGTAGTATCTCATCTGTGCAATGAATAGAATATTCCCAGCTGGTTCTCAACTTGCACTCCACCTTGAAGAGTGTTGCTGTAGCTTCACACTTGAGGAACAATTTGAGTGTGCAAAAGTATGTCTGGTTTTCCCAGATTTATCAGTTAATCAAATAAAAGGTACATCCTTTCTCTAGAAACCATGCTTACTTGTAGCCACAGACCACCCCACCTGTCACAGCAATGCTACTGTTTTGTTACGCTTTCTACAGTGGTTGTGTAGAAACAACCTCAATTTTCAAACACTGCTATTTGAAATAGGTTTTGAGATACTTGAGAGAGGCTGCATTGATGCAGGATATTACCAGCAAAAGAGAACATGTGCTTTGTAATAAGAGAAGCCATATATGTAAATATGCAGTGCAAGCTGTTCATTCTGTCTGAGGTTGCTGATCACATCATTAACCTAAGGACCAGACACTTCAGTGGTAATGTAGGCTAGATTGTAAGATGATTTATCTTTTTACATTCCTTCAGAGAGTGTTATCACTGGCTGTGCTTTAAGGTAAATGCTCCAAGCACTTGATTGTAGTAACGTTGTGATTACTTCAGTTGGCTACTACCGCCTCACAGGAAGCTTTGTGATCAGACATCCATCAATTAGTCCTTGACATGACAGTCTGTAAAAACACTATGGGATTCAATGAGATTTTGATAAATCTTTTTCATGTGAATGTTGCTAATGTTCCCATGGAAGGGGGGATTAGGTGGAAGTGGAGTTGAAGGCAGAGAGAGAACATGGATAGAGGCAGATTCCTCTTTTGACACTACCAAAAATACATAAGTACAAAGGAATTTACCTTTCATGTGCCTAAATAAGACACCAACAAAAATTAGTTCAGAGCGATTCGTAGCACTTGATTCTTTGTTTCCTTATGCATCCTGCAGCCATTTATACTAAGGAGAAAGGGGATTCTCACCAGCAAAACTTCAATGCAAATGTTTTCATTAAGCGCAAAGAACTGGAAATGGTGTTATAAGCGCCTTGCCTTTCATACTCATCTTTATTGTTATACAGATGTACTTTTCTGTGAGAGACAAAAGAGACTGGGAATAGATCTGATTCTAGTCTTACTTTCATTATGTTAACTGGATTGTTGATTTACCCCTGTATTTTACTGCGCTGCTGGAAATGGCAGTGCTATGTATTAGTAAAGGTGAGAAATGACAGCCAAATTTGAAACAAAGTGTAAGCCTTTAATTAATAATAATAATAATTAATAAAATAGTTTAATTTTTAAATTTTTTTTTAGTTTCAGGTGAGTGAGGACGTTTTCTAGCAACATGTGAGGTCTTGAAAAGTGCATTCAGGAACTGACTTTAGTGTGAAGTCTGGGGTTTTCTGGGTTTCAAAAAGGGTCTGGAAAGAAGGATGGAAAATAGAATTTTTTAAAAAAAGAAAACCTCTTTGCAATAACTTGAATGGAAATTTATCAGAGGTGGGAATGGCTTGGGATTTTTTATTTCCTCTGCTTGATCTAAGATGCGTTCCAGCCCTTTTCCTAGGAAATAAAACTTACTCAGGAGCTCGGAAAG